>JAUUEB010082511.1:0-15483 GCA_032362205.1 Clione limacina | reverse complement strand
TCCAAATTGTTTGGATTCAGCAGCGCGCTTTGCGTTGAAGACAGATCTATTGGCAACCTTTTTTGCTTCTTGATACATGGTTTTGGGGCAGAGACCTCGCTTAAACAGCTTCCAGCAGCGTCTTTTCTCCATTATAGCTGTGCCGACTTCCTTATTCCACCACCATGTCACCCTCTGCTTTGTACGGCTCTTGGTTTTACCGCAGGTTTTCTCTGTGGCAGAGACAAGTGCACACTTTAGATTTTCCCAGATTTCATCAGACCCGACTGTGACGATGGGATCATGTAAGCTAGTGGCGATTTCGTCAGCAAAAGCCTACCTAACTTCAGGTTCTTTCATTTTCCATATCTTCAGTTTGGGTATGAAAGTCTTCCTCTTTGGTCTACAAGCCTTTAAATACATATCACAAACAACAAGCCTATGTTGAGTGAAGACCTACAAATTACTATAATCATACAAAAATAAATTCACTAAAGCCTTGGCATTTAAGCTATCTGTAATATAGCTAAATTAGATGGTAAATATGTAGGAAAATATTTGGTGTGCTACACTACAATATGTACATTTGCTGATTGTTATTCTCTTTGACTCATTGTTCCTCGCTGACTGGACTTTCAGAGCATAGACAATACCCTGATGTATGATCAGTAATTTTTAATTATCTGGCCAATGAAATGAAAAGTATGCATGAATACATGTCTTACTTAAAGGTTAACTCGAGTTCAACAAGAGATGCTATTTTGACAATGCACTTTCTCATGACGCCAAACTTTCATTTCTGTTAATTCACGGGTTTATAAATTCCACTTTCCAATGTTACTCATAATTACGAAAGTAAACTATGTTTTGTAAACAAAACTTTTTGTCGTGCAATGTCAGTGGATCACCACATGGAAAAATAGTGCCTATTTACTGGAATAAAAAAGCAATTTGAATAACAATCGCATTGGATGATTATAAAAATAGAGTCTCAGGGGATATGGGTGATTGTTGCTTAGTTTTTTTGTTACCAATCTCAAAGGCTACGCCTTTTTGATCAATCAGAAAAAACTCAGTAACAATCACACATATCCCCCGAGACGCTATTTTGACAATGCTTAATTATGTCTCTAGCATTTCTTTTGACATTGATCCCAGTGTGTGCATCATTGAACAGGGGACTTCTGTTAAAAAATGACACCATTCATTTATTAAATCATACATATAATGACAAAAAAGACTTTCATTGAGATTCTTTTTAAAATTTTATTACGGAACATTTCATAACTTTGCATTACTTCCCCTTGAGCTGTAGGTGGGAAATAACAAATGGATTGATGACTCTAGTGATTAAAGTGTTTAATACACAACAGGTAACACATACAGAGGAAGACTTGGTCAAACAAAGCGTTGCTTTTATTATCTACCATGGATAGAAACAGTTTTTCTGTCATCTTACTATTAGTTTATAATATTACTATTGTAACATTTAACGTGAATATCCATAGGTTTTAGAAAAAATAAAGCAGCATGTATTCCTCACACATTTCTTCAAATCAACAGGGGAATCAATGAATACAACAATCCTATCTTTTTTCATCCATGATTTATATATTTTTCTTTGTTCATTATTCCTTCTAGAGATTAGTGCATTCATTTTTTAAATAAAATATTGGGGAATATTTGTCAAAAAGATTTAGACTATACAGCTCAGAGGTTATAATGACACATAGATATGTGAATCTGTGTTATATATTAAATAGTTCTAAAGTGCACAATGTACAATTATTATGTATACATATATCACCATTTCTTTATTCTCACATTCTTGAATTTATCACAACCGTTGCATTATAGTTTGAGGTGGACGGGAAGCCATTTAAAAATGAAGACATTGTATCACATGTAACTCATAAAAGAGGAAAACATCCCAGCTAAAAATAAAACAGCACAAGTCTGTAATGTAAAATAATAAATCTAGAATATGTGTAAATATTTGTAGAATGTTTACAACAACTACCCAACATGACTTAGGATAATACTGAAATAAAAGTTAGAAATTCCTACCAGTCCTTACAAGTTTTACATAACATATTTATATCAATGTTTCTTTCCTTTCCACTGTTTACTTATCAACAAAGCAAATAGTTATTAGTGTCCTCTCAAATCTATGACAACAAAAAAGAAAGAAAGAATAATCAGTATCCAGTGGAGAACAGGTCAATTCTTTGTTTCTAAAGAACTCATAAATATAAACGTATTCTTAAAAAACTGCTTTCATAATGTAAATCAACAGAATAAATCTGAGTAAAATGTGAAAACAAAATGCTGTTTATCACATAATCAAGGTCAGGTCAATTACAGTAAGTAAGGGCAATGTATTTTCCAATGAACTCATACAGAAACCACCTTATATCTTGCAGGTATTTGATTGAATTTTATTGCTTTGTATAATTTTGAAAGAACAGATGTTATGTGTTACCAAACTTTAATATATTTCAAATAATCTTAATATATTAATGCTATTTGGCATAATCATAATTTTTTGAAACCATCATCAAAGTAAAAATGTGGAAATCACATAATGCTGGGACAACTTATTTTTGAAAAAGATCTGTTTCCATTTTACAAAATGATCACATTATTACATGTAAGTAGTGTTTGCAATTTCTCCTTTTTTCAAATTTAAGTAATGAGTCATGGAGAACTAAACAGACTTCTGCTTTTATCTTGTGGGAGCCCTTAAGTCATCAATTTTTGTATTTGTACGGCTTGCAGGGAAAGGTGTTGGAGCATTAGACGCCAGGTATGGTGATGGGTCTGGCATGGAGGTGGAGAATGCAGAGAAGTAATCTGCAGCAAATTCTATGACATCATCTGGCTTCCTGAGGAGAAGGAACTGTAGGAAATCAGCCAATAAGGCTCTACATTCTGGGTGATGACGCATGTATGTAGCATGGTCACCTTTGAGCTCCTCCTGAAAACATAAAGAAGAAGAACTTATAATTAAGGCAAAACAACAAACTGATTAGTATCCTAGCTGGTCACGTCTCTCTTCATAGTGTTGAAAGTTGACAGTAAAAAGCAGAATATAAAACACAAAGAGATTTCTTGCCAATTTTACTATACTAAGTGCAAGGAAGGTCTTCATCCACATCATTTAAAGTCAAAGTCGATGTACCACATTGGAATGGCAGCTCTCCACCAGATCATGATCCAGTGCAAGATTCTTGTTGATTCCTAGGGTTCTGAGATCATTATTTATAACTGATGCCCACATTTGTGTTGGGCGGCTCAATCCAGCTTTACCTTACACTTCAAGGTCACAGGCTTTTTTCAGATCTTTTACCCGGCCTCTTCTCATTGCAAGCCGTACCATATCAGGCGTCCATGCCCAACAACTTTAGTGATAGGCATGATCCTTAGCACAGTGACATATTTGCAGTGTAGCCTGTCAGTCACTGCTTTCTTCACAGGCCAGGTGTCACTTCCATGTACCATGGTAGGTCTAACGCCGGTCCTTTAGATCTCACCTTTCATTTCCAGGGAGACTCCCCTTGAATCCAGTAACAACCAAAGTTTCTTAAACTTTTTCAAGACGCTCTGTACTCTGATGATGGAGCTTGTGTCAACACCTCCTTAGCATACAGGATGTCTCCCATATAGCAGAACATGTTAAATACTTCTAGGTCACTGACACATTTTTTATTGTCAACAAAAGTCTGTATCTTATATTAATTTAACAAATTGTTCCCTCAATATAGATCAAAAACTTCTTGCTCATCTTATCAAATATTAGTGAGCAGTGGTTCATATTTGACAGTTGCTGTTTATTTTCATAAGACAAAGAAAACTTAAAAAATAGATTTCACTTACTACCACACCATCTGACATCTGCAACAAAGGTGAGATTTAGCAGACTAAGATAATAACTTATTATCCAGTATTGACACTGGAGTTGTATGTGCATCCTACTTGTGCAGGGGTTAAATAGGAACATCCATCACTAGTATAATTATGTGCAATTACGAAACTCATTCAATAGACTACGTTTGCACACACATGGGAACCATAATCTTAAGGTAACCATATCCACAATATTTTCTATTACACTTCAAGTGCAGATCATAATATTGAGTGCATGCAACTTGAAAGAAAGAGGTGTCATCTTGGGCAACTCACAAAACAAGCAGTTTATGAAAATAAATGTAATGTTTACAAAGGTTTTTTTAACTTATAACATCTCGGAAGGAGTTTGCGTGAACCGATGTAACCCTACTACTACAAATCTCTAAAACGTTTTTCAAGGCTAACCTTGAGTGAAAAATATGATTAATTGTTTAAACACTTCTACAAAGACAGGCTTAACTGACCTTCCTTACAGAGAATGGTCATTTTTGACAGATAGATGTGGGGATCAATTATGAAGAATATGATCCTGTGAATCAGGAACATTCAAAAATATTTAACACATACGAAATACAACATTTCCATTTAGAAATAAATTAATTGTATTTAAAATATATTTATTATATTCAAAACAAAAATTCTATTCAATGGCATAACAATTGTGGAAAAGTAACATTTACTTACAGTCCTAGTTTATAAAAGAAGATATGCATCAGAAAATAGAGCTAAAAACAAATACCAAACGTGCATAATTTCACATACAAAAGCTTGTGTTTAGATGCACAAATTCTTCAAACAGTTTTTCTATAGTATAGTGTACCTAGTGTTTCTTTTCACACTAATTTTGTTCTTAATTATAGATTTTTATCACTCAATAGTTCCACTTACTCATCCTTTTTTATAAATAGACAGAAAATATGTAAAATACAAAAAGGTTCAAACTCTGACATGAATTGCTTTTTTATAATTATAATTCATTAAAACACAAATCAATGTTATCTAATTGAGTTCAACGTCCGTCAGTGGAATGTCTCATTTATCTTGTTCTTTCTGTTTTTGTTTTGTCCTGAAGAAGGCAAAAGTGCCAAAAAGTTTTTTGCCTTTGTTTAAAGTGTTTTAATAACTCCCTATTACGTTTGTTGATTGCATAAAAATACCATTAAAATTTGGACAAAACCTTGGTGACAGTACATCATAACCATTTGACAATCAAAATATAAGGAGAAAAAGAGCTTTATGTACATTAGAATGAATAAATTAAAGTCTTGTAGAAGCGCAATGTAAGCTAATACACCATTTTTTTGACATGAATATCTACTTTTTTGCACAGGAAAAGTTTAAAGATATGTCTTATTCATAAAAGAGTAATATCTTTTTCATAAAATAGTTTCAAACTCTACAAGCTCTTGAAAGGTAACCTTTCTATAAATAATATCTTTCATCATCTGAATCATAATTCTGCAAAAGAGCACTTTTTACTAAAAAAAAAACAAGTGATAAAACTAATTTCTAAAAAAGGATGATTGTCTCACTTTTACTATTATTTTTGTCAAAAGATTATTGATCCCCTTTCTGGCAAAGTTTTTACAAAACAACCAGGTGTTTATTAACATGACTCACCTTTCTATCCAAGAATCTAGAGTGAAGTTGCATGTCCTCCTCCCAGTTGATGTCTTTTTTCTCAAACACAGGTTTTGGGGTTTCTTCATCTAAACAAACGAGGCATCATGCATGACAAGTCAGAACCAAAATTATCAGTATAAACTGTTAGACCTGCTCACCACTAAGAAATAAATAGTATGTGCGTGATTAACGGGCCATTCCATGCAATAACTGTGTACATAAAAATACTTTGATGCATACATTTCAAGTGCATTATTGATTTTTTTTAAATCTTTGTCTCACTCTTTTCATATATTCATCCACTTAAAGCCATAGTTCACCAATCAGCAACACAATTTAAATGGCAACAATTATTAATAAAAGAAAGATATAATCTGTTTCAATATTACTGGATCTTAAAAAGAAAATATTTAATTTTACATCAAGTATCATTATACAAGTTAACCCTGTTCATTTTGTTATTGATTAAAACCAAAGATCTAAAAAGCACAAACATCTATATTATATGGATAGATATCCAAAACTAAACAAAGGGAACATTGCAAAACTAAGCAATATTTCATTAAAAACGTTAAACACCTTTGAAATGTGTTTTCATCTGTACCCTATTTGAGCGCATACATCAGAGGAAAGGTTAGTAAATCTGAGCAAAGTACTCACTACGGTATGTACCAACAGATTTACTGGAATAATACCACAAAGTTGATTGTGAAAGTTAAAGAAGAATCAGCACCTTGTTATGTCAGATGAACAAATTCCATTCAGACAGTTTTTCTCTCAAACTGCAGCTTTAGGGGGCATGTGAACAGGCTTGCTTTCCTGAACAGCAGGCCTATAAGGTCTTTTATAATCAAAATAGTGATTAGAAAATGTCGCCATAAAAAACCAAAAACAAACAAATCAGAGGTGAGGGAAGTACCTCTTTAGAGCTACTAAGTCAGAAAAGTGCAATAACTATCATATCAAATAATCCTATTTTTAAGAGACCCCAAAAGTCCAATAAAAGTTAGTGGCTAATTCACCTATATTTTTACATCTTCTGCAAAGATGATCAAATGTTTCTAGTTATGTTCATAATTATGTAATCTTTTATAACGGTTGCCAGTTTGGAATACAGAAACACTGATCACAACAAAGCCTTTCATCTTTACAATATTGATCAATTAATACTCTCTAGGACAATTTATACAAGTGCAGAAGACTTTTAACAGTGCTTAAATAGAGAAAATAAGGTGCGTTGTTTATACTAACTTAATTCAAAAGTTTACCAACATCCTTTGAGAGTTTTTTAAATCATTTACACTACTGCTTCTGTAAAATTATGGATTTAATGTTTTCTAAACAGACAAACATCTCATAGATTTCAAGATGCATTATTAATATGGAAAGTGAAACATATTAAAAAAATTAATTACTTTATTTGATCAATAGATCTTTAAAAAAAACTTAAGTATTATTTCAGTACGTTGATTGTTTTTCAGCAGTATTAAACAAACAAAGGAAAGCTGTGTCATTCATATGCAGACATGAGCACAAAAATATTGCCATCTACAAAAGCTGCAAACATTTCAACTGTTTGAGTTTGGTGTGTGTGTGCATTAAGAATAGTGTCAAATGATATTACCTCTCTCTATTCTTTGGGGCACTTTGGCGAGCTTCATTGTCACAGGGGAACCAACTTGTACTCGATTTGTCAAGTGGCTGAAAGAATTGGAGAACATTGTTGTTACCTAATGTTATGAAATCATATACGTTGTATTCTGTGGTTTGTACAAAGCTTGAAAACCTCTTTCGGTAATGCTATAGCAAGAGAAAAAACTGAATAACTTATCAATCAAGTTTTTTCTATGAATTTATTAACAGTTGCACATTATCAATAGATCATTCTAGAACAAGCTTTACAATGCTTTGTTGTTAAGAAGGCGTTGAGAAAATTTAAAAAGAAACATTTGCAACAATATAAACAGAATTAAATGATAAATAGTTTTAAAGTAGTTTTAGAAACACAAACTCCCAAAATGTGACAACGCTATCGACATTCGTTTGGGATGGTAATCTCAACCCTAACCCTGAGGTCAAATGGGAAAACCTTTGTACTGCCCCCGTATGGAGACCAGGCAGCAAGTATTGTGAACTGTGCCTAAACAAGCACTCAGAGATAGCTCAGCAATGTCGACAAGGCTCTTGGCCGTGTAGCACCAGTCATTTGAAAGTGGACCTGAAGAGCCACAGGACGTCATGTAACAGACTGTAGTCCGTCCAGGTCAGTTTCTTTCTTATCATTTTTGGATAGCGCTATATATATTTAGTGCACTCTTGCATCCAGAGATTCAACTCTTCTATTGTAGAATGATAAATATGTTTTTTTGTTTTTCAGCATTAAAATTGACAATTTTGAAGTGTTTGACATGAAATGATTAATTCTTAAGCATTATTATCTTATTCTACAAACTGAATAGAGAGAATGTTGTAATTTCTTAATGATCATGCAGTTGGAGACTTGCAAGTTTGGCTTAATCATACTTTGCTTTAAAAAAGAAACAATTGTTTATTTTAAATAAACAATGACCAGAATTTCAAGTAAATTCAAAAAGTTATCCTGAAATAAAATAACAGATTCATTCAGCGTAGAAATTCATTATGATAACCAAACAAGGAATGAGGCCAACCCATGACCTTTGAGTTCTCCTATAAAAGGCATGAAAGTCACATGGGGTACGGGGATTGAAATCCGCAAAATCCTGGCTGTGTTGTTTTTTATTGAGTTTGTGTGGTGGGACAGATTATTTGATTGGATCCCCGACCCCAGGTGACCTTATTTTTTCGTGGGTTGGCCTCATTGTGGGGCTAGCTTAAGTCATCCTGGTACACTTAGTCATCCTAGTTCAAGGTACTTTAAAGTAATGTTTTCTTTATCAGGTAATAATTATAATGCATGGTAACACACACAAAAATCTTATGTTTCTTAACTTCTGAAGCCTAAGCTTTTTTTTAAATTATTTGTAAGATTGTAAAAGAGGAAAGAACTTACCCGTCATTCATGAAATAAGACTGCCAAGTTGTGGGCAGATCCATGGTTGAGTGTATGGTTCTCTCTATGCCGTACACTCTTAGTTCTACATCCTCCACAGTCTGTGTCCTTTCATCCAAGTTTTTCTGTTGGTCAATACAGGCAACTCTTATTTACTAAATGACTAATAAAAACTAATGACAAAATCATTATTTGCTAAATTCTGACAACATATAAGCTGCATCGTTACTGAGCAAGAGCTTACACATTAATTTTCCTTTGACATTCTAGGTTTAAATGTTTATCAAAACTTGTTTCAAAGTAATTCAGGTACCGACAAAAGGGCTACTGAGGCAAATTCAAAATCAACAACTCAAAATAATGTTTTCCACAAATACTTTATTACTTACATAAATAGCTGGACACAGGTTCGTCTCAGAATCAAAAGAAATAAATTGCAACTCTCCCTCCATGGACTTCTCTATGAGCAGACGGTGAAGTAACAGATTGGAGCCTGCAATGAATTATGTATCCTTTAAACAACCCAAATATATACAAGTTTTGCAAGTTCCTGTAAAATAGTATTGGACTTTATCTTAATAAAATGGTCAATTCTATGTCAAACTTAACAACATTTTAATCGCTTATTAATCAATTCAAATCGCCAAAAATAGATTCCATGTTCACACAAATTTACGACAGCAGATTGAAAAGTAAAAATGCTGTAAAGGTTTGAAAGAAAGAAGTAGAAAAAAACGATGTTCCTCCCTCTTGTTAGTGTGCAAATTTAAAACCGTGTGCTATCATCACATTCAGGTCATATGTATTAAAAACAAATGTCATTAATGTGTAGAAAATTCAATATCCTAGTAGGATAACACAGTTACCATGACTGTTATAGGTATAGTTACTACAGAAATCTGCAATGATTAATATATTTTTAAGGCATCTTAATGTAAAGTTATAGCAGCCTTAATAGTATAACCCCATATTCATTTTTTGTTACACAATTCAGATAAAAAAATCATAATGATAAAATTTGTCAATTAGAAAGACATACACTATCATAAATACTGACAATAGTTACAATCCTTATGTTCATAGTATTGTGTACTTTTACTTCTATTTTTCAATATTCTGCAACATTGTGGTGATTAATGTCATTACTGTGCAGATGACCATGAACAGAACAATTTAATTGAAGTAAATATATTGCAAACCAAGATAAATTAAACTGACTGTAACAGATTTAATGAGCAATAAAAATTTGACCTCTTTCTTATCTCATTACCCACTATGAGTAACTTGACTTATCTGGGGAACAGGGAACTTAAAGAACATTGTCCAATGCAAAATTTATGAACACTCTCCCAATTTTTAACATTGAATTTTCTGTTAAAAGTTCTGAACCCAGCAAAGTTTACAGATTTTTTTTTAAATTGAGACTTCAACAAGTTTGAAGAAACAAACACCACTTTGTTACCCTCAGGTGATTTTCAAACATTTGGGTAGTGTTTTCTTTTTGAAATTGAGGAGATTCCAAGGGTTTTTTAAAGGCTGCAGACTATGTGATTTTCTCCTTAACTGAATAAATAGACACTAAGCATAGACAAATACACCCTTCCTTACCTTCTGAAATAAAACCCTTCATCTGTTCAGCAGGCAGATTTTTTGTTGTTCTCTGAACGTCCTTGGAACAAAATAGAAATTATGAAATAAGATTCTTCACACATAATTATAAACACTTCTTCGTCTGAAAAATCAAATACATTAAAATATAGATGTATTGTGCTACTTTATAAAAAAACAACAGAAATTCATATCATCTCTACAAGAGCAAACTTTCCCAATACCCACACAAGAATAATGTGTAGCTGTTTGATAGCTTTTTTTACAGTAAGAAATATGTGGAGTTTTAATTCATATTCAAATTCAAAATATTCTTACCAGATGGTTACCTGTAAGAAATAATAGAAAAGTAATGCAAGCAACTTTCATTCATAATTTGATGTTAACTGATATATAGTTTAAACAAAGTATTTTGACAATGTACTGATACTTGGGTTCTGTTGAAGTTTTGTCATCAATGGAGGAGTGAATCTTTAACTTTAAGCCTGTGTGTATTATTCATTCCTAAAGATAGCACAGTACTCACCTCTCCTTGTGTAATAACACGATTTATTGTATAGCCATCGCTGTGCCTAACCATAAATGTTTTCCTATCCAGGGGGCAGTTGTCAAGCTGAAATGGAATTTATTTTTGAGTAAAGAATATTAATATCCAGGGTGTATGTGTATTATGATATAGAACATATTTTAAAAAGCACAAAAACAAAATGGGAGAATATTTATCATTTTTTGCAAATCTAGTTCTATTTTGAGTTTTTGTCCATTCGTGTCATTATGATTTGAAAGCCAAATATTTATGTCATATTGTAATAATTGAAAGTAACTGTTTCGAGTATGGCAACAATTCCTTAATCATTTCTTAAAAGCAGTTAAATCTGGAAATTGTCACAGTCTAATTGAATAAAAATTAGTCAAACCTTGTGAATTAGATTTTTTTCTTGAGTACAAGAACCAATTGATCTCTACTCCAGTTCAAGATCTTGAGGCTCTTGCAAGAAAAGCAACAGAGCCAGTGACACAAGTCATGTTGACTAGGACATGCAGGGAATTTTTCAAACAATCTGGGCTTGTGAAAACGATAGGTGACATATTGAAATTTTACTCTTATATCATATTTTATACACGTTTAATTAATTTCAAATATCTCATGCTAAAAATAGAATGCTTAAAAAAAATGCCTCAAAATCTCCATGTCCACCAGTTCCATTTAAAAGACATAACAATGTTTACCTATACTCTGAATCCCCTAATAGACGTTCCCCCTCGTCTATTTTTTCAGAGGAAATTTGCCAACCCAGATGCTTATTAACACCCCCCTTCTATTAAATTTGACCCATCAGTTGTGAAGAGAATATTGACAGTGATTTATGCTAAAGTATTTCATCCTTTATAATTGATAATGGTTCAAACACGTGAAGACATATTATTATATAGCGCTGCATTTCTAACAAAACATAATTATATGAACAGATATGAATAACAGACCGTTCAAAATTATGCGTATTTGCACCCCCCCTTCTTTTGACACCCCCCCCCTTCTATTGAAAATTAGTCAATGTGCACCCCATCTTCTATTACCACCCCCTTCTAATAAGGGATTCAGAGTAACTAGGTACAATATACGAGTAGTGCAACACTTCATATTATATGGAAACAAGTAAGCATCTGTAATCTGTAAGTACCACCGTTACTGGTGTGATTGAGACGTTAAAATCATGACATTTTCATAAATGTGTATACATTATACCTATGTTCAAATTCTTTACCAAACGGATCTTTGATTTATTTTCAATTCAGAAGTAAACTTCCAGGAATTTAAACGGTAGTTTTTTTTATATATCGATCATCTAACTTGGATACCCACTTAATATCAAATACCGATGTTGTTGCCTTTACTTATCAGTAATTCGTTAACGATGACTTGAATAAATAATGCAGTTAAGAACCTAACCCATATCGCGAAATTGTGGATAGATCTTTAGTGGCCAAAATATGTAATGTGAATTGTATGATAATTTAGAAACAAAGACGGAACGACATTCAAATGTACAGACGGAAAAAGCAAAAAACGTTGATTACTTTCGGCATATATCTCAAAAATATGAGATAAGTATGAAAAAAAACACATTCCATTTTTAGAGTGTGTGCTTTAATTATACACAATAAAGAGTACTTTTTTCGTGTTCCGCATACTATTGTCTTGCACGAAAACGTTACCATAACGTACGTGATATACGTGCAGATGTTGTTAGAAACATCAAATAGTGCACACCAAGAGTAAACATCAAGATAATATTAGATTGATTATATCTCTGTACTAAGATTTTTTATATGCCTATTATGTTAGTATGGTAATTAATAAAATCCTGTTCCTACATAGATAATGTCATTAGTTACAATCTGCACTAACTTAATAAATAACTGGATAGAATGAATACAATACGTTATCACATGTCTGTTACGTTCTAGAACATGTAGTGTAATACAAGCACAATTCTAACATAGCTATGTGAACTTAACAATTCGAACACGTGTCTCACTGATATTGAGTCCTTTCTTAAGAGACAATTAGGCACAAGTTGTTGAATCTTTCACGTAAAGTATTTTTAGGTCGACGAAACCGTGAAAATAAGCAGTTTAAACAAAAATAACGATTTTCAATGTACACACGTCTACGTTCATTGAGTATGATACCATTAAGTAAACCGTTAATTAATAGGACGATGTTTTATGGCCCAGATTTGAAGAAGTAGCCGTGCAAAAGAAAGTAAACAAAAATCGGGTTTCCGTTGCACTGTTACAATGACAGGTTTTATGAAATATAATGGCCAAAAATGTATAATTTCAAAACAATTTAATTTTCATCACGACTCATAACCAATGTTCTGCGGATTACTGAAATTCAGTATTAGATTAGATTAAAAAAGAATGGTGAATTGAAGGGCAATTAAGGGATCTTTTTAAATCTTAGAAACAGTTTCCTTTTTTCTGATTTTCACGTACGCGTTAACAACTTTCAGGATGATATCTCTGATCAATATAATCTGGAGCGCCATGACCGTAAAACAATATCCTCAGCCAACAAAATCCATAACTCAGAAAGAAACTAAAATAAATATCTTTGCTCCAAGTCAACCAGCGGAAGAGTGAATCGGCGATGCAAGTGTGCACCAGGAGGCGTATGTCGAATACTTAACTCGTTGACTGTTGGCGTTACACAATCATGAAAAAAATTATGTCAAAGTTCAAAGACGCCACCCTCGATGTACTGCTTTACCGCGAACAAATACAGGACTGTTATTAGGATTGAATAAATTTCCTTTGATGAAACTAAAAATGTGGGTCTCAAAAAAAAATGTATATGTGTCATCATCTAGTGCTGTTATTTACTGATGGTTCATGATGTTACAGAGCCGAGTATAGCGAGGCAGAATTTTGAAATATTGAAGCATTTCAACGCAATATAGGGATCCGATAGGAAAGACTGTTAAAAGGCATTTAATAATGTTCATAGTTTCAGGCGTGTTTTTTCTGTTCAGTAATCCACTCCAACTTGGAGTGCATTATCAATATTTTGGTAGCGGGATTATTGGATTGGAGTACCCAACAAAAAGCAGCGGGATTGGATTGGATTACTGAGAAATGTAGCGGGATGCCGAAAATAGCAGGATTGTCCGCTAGATTGCACAGCACTGCTCCTAACTGCATTAGCATCTTCTGTGACCAACTGACAATGGCTGTAAGTAATCATTCTCCAACTCGAATATTTCAGACTGCAGATTATGGTCAAACTATGGAATGAAATAAGGATGTGTGTTTTTTTTATTGATTGACAAAGTCATTTATGCATATTTTCAGGGGAAATTACGTATTTTATAGCTCCTTAAATGCCACAATCGCAGGTTTACAATTATCAGAACATAGTTAACACATCCCGTATCTTTTTAATACAATTCGTATTTAACCATTTGTTTCGATCGACACAATAAAAAGACCAAAGGTTTATATAGGGTACATTCATCAATACCGTATTAAAAGGCAGAAGGGTTGAATTCAATTTTGTTTCCCACCTCTCTGAGTGTAATTTGAGCTTTAAATCTTTCACAAAAGCCATACTTCGTGTGTAGCTTTAGCACAGTTTAGTAACATGAACTTTTAATCTTGACCTCTAAGAGACAACAGCAAAAACATTTACTTTAACGAAAATGAAACTTAAATTGTTTAGTTGTCTTTCTTTACCTAGCTCTGATTATGTCAGAACCGTTTGATCACTGCATATCTTGACTGTTTACAAAGAAAGCACAGTTTGGCTCTTTTGTTACAGTGAAACATACTACAGTTAAATATATCATATTTTCCGCCGGACTATAGAACAATTAAGCAATGAACGGCATGGATGTGTTCCCTGACATTGATTAAGGCACTGGGTTGAATGTTGAACGAATCGACATGGCATTAAGTTCGACATTCATTAGCTTAGTTCATCAATGAACAATATACTACGAGGCGAGGCAATTATAACCTATTCAATACTATTTGTATGCAAGATACACGAAGGAGAAAAAAAACAAATGTCCAAAGTCCTCATTATAACAATGTAAAGCAATTGCGTTTGGAAGTAGAAAGCACTTGATAGCATTTCATGAAGACGATTTGTAATCTAAATTTCAGTCGAATAGCGTCATAGCGTTATCAATGCGTTAATTATAACGCGATTGATCACGAAAAAATAACAATTTTGTATAACAGTGATCAATAAACACTGGCTTTTTAAGCCCGAGAAAATAAGTCTCATAATATAAATAAACAAAATCTACATCTTTAACAATATACACTGAATTGTATGCTTGCTTGATTTTTTAGTGTCTTGCTTGCTTGCTTGATATCTTACGTTCTTGCACTTCTATAATCTCCGAAGTCTCTGGGTGGATTTTGCTTTAATTTAAACATAGGATAGCAAACATACCATAGATTGTGATGGGCTCAATAAAATTATGAAAATGCAAATATTTTGGATTTAATGAAGCAATTACGATTGTTTCCTATATATTGTCATCTAATTGAAGAAGTTTACCTCTTAAATAATCCAGACACTATGGCTTTTAAACATCGCTCACGATTAGACGGGCGACCCACTGTCGTCGATCATTGTTATTGTCGCTGAACAATAGAGGTGGTCACGGGCCGTTAAACCTCTATACGCCTTGGGCAAACACAGAGAGCTCTACTAACCTTTTTAAAGGTTCATATGTAACATTGATATATCAAATTATATCGGAAATCAAAATGCATATTTCTTAATTCTAATAACAGATTAATAATCTACACAAGAA
>JAUUEB010082400.1:957-15486 GCA_032362205.1 Clione limacina | reverse complement strand
GCCCACACTGATCCCAACCTGCCAAAAATCCAGGCTTGCCAACCCTTCATCTCACTAGATGACACACCCAGTAGTCGTCATGTCCACTGTGATAGTTCAACTAGACATTATAACACATTTAAACCTGTCGAGTACAAGTGGCACTTTGACATTAGAGTAGTGTGTCACAGATGAGAAACTTATCGGCTTGAACATAGTTGTCATTTGTCATCATAAAAAATTAAAATATAGTGAAAAATCGTATGATGTACAGTATTACTATTGGCTGGATAACGACTGCCTCCCCCTGGTCCTACGTGATGTTTCACTCATACCATAATCCGATAACATATCATATAAGGGTCTAAAAACTAATTTTTGCCCAATTCAAAAACATAATTCTCTGAGTTATGGCCCCTGAAAGGTCACTAAGTCCCTTTCACCCTTTTGTTTAAACTGACAAAAAGTGGCTCTTATTGACCAATAATGCATACAAAAGTTAATTAAAACCAATTTTCATGTTATCTGTTGAATTATGGCTCGTTTAAGAATATAATTTGATTTAAATATATAAGAAAATATAATCTTTAAACACATTTTCTCAGAACAATTATTCAACACTCATATCAAAGTACTCAAAGTCCCTGGAACAATAGCTGTCATCTATAAGCACACAGTATAATTTTCTATTGCAGATAGATATTTTAATGTTTACATAAAGAAATAATTGATACTTCAAAAAGATAACTTGCAGAGTTTTTTCCCCTGAAAAGTCACCAAATGTCTATAATAATATTATTGATATGCGTTCTTGTCTCTCCTGCAAATGTTTACATTTGGTCCGTTTGGCTTCATGGGCAAAAAATGAAAGCTTGTCTTCTAAAAATGACTTACGTGACTTTCTCATCCATATTCACGAACAAAAAAAGAAAAAAATTATAATTTTTGGTCTAAAATGTTATCAATGTTTTGACCCCATTTTGAGTTGCTTAGCCATAAAATTAGGGAAGCAGGGGGATTTCTAATACGGTGGTACAGATTTTTGACACTTTAATGAAATGACGAAAATGGCCGAAAAATCGTGTTGAAATTTTTTTTCTAAATAATTTTTGGGCCATAGCCTAGTAAAGCAACCTTTTAGACATGTTATATTCGAAGGAGAACTTTTTAGGATAATTGTGTCCCCCAGGGGCTTAGAAAACGCAGCTTAGAAAAGTGCATTTGATTACCTTTATTGTGATACCAATTAGGTTCCTCTAGCAGTTTTGGTTCTCAAGATATGGTCAATTTAAGAAATAACGCGCATATGCTCGAAAATAGGGGGTTGCTGTTGAAATTGGTCGATTACAAAACACAATGCTTTTTTTGGAAACTACTTTTTTCGGACCCTTAGGAACAATCAACACCATTAACATCTGAGGAAGCGATCGAGATGGTCGCGAACGTCACGTCGTTTCAAAAAATAGAGTCATAGCGATAAATTGATTATCTTTAATATTATGTAGGCTAGATTTGCGACTAGAGGGGGGGTTGGGGTCTGGGTGCTGAACTACGTATTTTGCCCTTATTCAATGAGTTTTGAAAAGGATAGTGAAGACATCAGACAATTCTTCATCACAGATTTTAAGAAGTTTACCTGGGATGTTATCAGGACCAGTGGCTTTATTTTCATTAATGTTTTGTTATAATTTTAGTACACCTTTTTTTTAGATTTTAATTTCTTTGATTGTTTGATTGTTGATAATTGGTGTTGATGGCAGGTGTTTATTTGAAGGATCAGGTTTAGAAAAACCTTAGAGAATTGAATATTAAATAGGTTTGCTTTCACTTTAGGGTCTTGACTTATTTTATTATTGTCTATGAGGTCTGTAATACCATTTTGTTCCTTTCTTTACTTTTAACATAAGTCCAATTTTTGTATTACTTTTATCTGAGTTATTAGGTCTTGAACATAATTATCATGAGATTCCCTACATTTCTTTTGATCTCAAATGAAAGGGAATCTGATGTTTTAAGCGATTGTGACAAAAATCTACCGGAAGACAGGATTGCCTTCTTAAAACTTACGAAAAATAATTCTTGGCAATTTCCAAAGAACCTATATATGAGTACTAAAATTACAATACGGACCGTTGTTTCAAAGAATATTACTTTAATGGATGTTTGTTCGTATTGTTCCACAGGAATTGAAGAACCCAAATAAAACCTGTAACTAGCATTTGACTCACTCTTGGTTTCAGGATACCCAGAGCTGGAACCTGCTTAGAGAAGAATAAATCTGATAAATTTAAGTACTTTTAATGATAAAACTCCAAGAGGCATAAGGACTTTTAAGGTCCTTAAAAACAAAATGATGTGATAATGACTTTTGAGCACTGCTGCGAACCATGTTTTAGCAACATATCACAGCAATGGTATGGTGTCTGCAAAGAGGTCATATAGTATCCAATGAGTCTAAATGGAGCTTCTTTTCCTGGCACCAATTGAAGGTCACCAAACAATGTGCTGCTCACCTTTGAGCTTTGGTAGTATAAAATTTTACAGAAGTTTGTCTAATGGCTAAACTAAGGGATTGGGTTTTTGCATAGCAAGATGGCATTCAATTGGTTACACCAGTCAATTAACAGAGGGACAGGGAGACTGAAATTTATGGGGAGGTGGTGGCTTTCGGGGGCACTAGCAAAAGAGTCTCCATTCAATTAAAAAGTCTATATATAAGGTTTATCTATTCTGACATAACTTTGTGACTACTGGTCTAAAAGTGTGATAACAGTGAAACTGCATTCAACCACCAACCACGCTTATCTACAAAAAACTGTCTTTCAAACTCTATATAAAGTCTATTGAAAAAACCCGCCCAGCTATGCTGCCTTTTTTCTTTTGTCCCAAAAGTGGTTGTTCATCAAGTTTGAATGTATTGGAAACCAAATACAATTACAATCATTATCTATTATCATAGAAATGTCATGTATCAGTTACATTTACAACTTAAAAAGATACATGCTGAACAAAGGTTAATAAAGGATGTTTACAAAAAAATGAAGTAGAGTAACAATGACTTATAATTGAAAGAAAGACAACATCACTCACCTTTTTAAACATTTCATTGCCTCCTCTGTGTAACCTTGAGCCATAATCAAGCAGTCTGTTTTACACACAAACAACAGAACAGATAACGACTTCCAAGAATGGCATTCACCCAGATTTTTAGAACCTTTACAATCTCCGTCTATTAACGGAAAACCGTCCTTTTCTGTATGCTTTCTTTTCAGGGCTGCTCGATTAAGTTTATTCATTTTCAAGATACCTGTTTTCGATGATATTGGATGAGTAATTGAGGTGCTCTGAGGTGTTGACTTGATGTCATCTATCACCAGGACCTCTCTGTCATTGTGAACTGAACCAGGACTGCTAAACAGAGAGTCTTGTGATGATCTGCTCTGAACATCTTGATCAACAACTTGATGTGTATCGATGAAAGAATCAAAACATTCCCTTTTTTCCCTTGATATTTCACTGAAAGTATGTCCTTCAAGAAAACATGGAATATTGTCATCACAAAGGGAAATACAGTCCTCATATCTGCTGGACATGACTAAAGCTTCTGCTGCCTCCACTACCATCAACCTCACAGGAACTTCACATCTGTCAACTGCTGACTTTATCTTTATGGTAGGATAAAAAGAAAAGATAATTAACCAAAAAACAAAATTAGTTTGAATAAATCTCAAAGACGGATGATAAAACTTAATAGTGAGCATTGAATAAGTACCAATTTTATTTTTTTTGTGACAATGTAGAGTTGTGAACACTTTTACAAATATAAAGAAGAAGAATATTCATAATCATGGCATGGTAGCTTACTTAAAAGCCTTGGACTGCAAAGTGTCCCATTGCAGAGCTAGGCTTTTCAGGAGAAAGACCTATTGTGTGTATGGGATATTTGCAATTAAGAATATGAAGTCTTTATAAAAAAAACAGCCATGATAAATAAAATGGTTTTAAGCCAAGGTATTGTATGGGTTCCAGAAAACATGAGAACATGTATGCATTTGGAAGTCAAGATTCTGGTTACCAAAAGCTCAATGAATAGTATTGGTAACTTTCTTGGAGGTATTATACGTTTTTTGTCTATGGTAACTCTACTTTCAACCTTAATGATACTCAACATTCACATAACGGGTATTTTGAATGATAGCTACAATTGCCAGATATTTCTACTACATTCTGATAATCAAATAATGGCTGGATTTAATGAAGTATATCAGCCTTGAAGAAATAACTTAAGAGTAAATTTCTGCCTCAAGGGGCTGCTTAGACATTAAGATGCGCCTCTTAACAAGGCTTATCTTCGTACAGGTTTTATATGCTGAACCTCTTAGAAATATAACCTAGGTCTGTAACGATAGTATCAAGCAAAACTAATAACTCAATAACTTTAAAAAACCCAAACATTTTACAGTGATAATTACCTTGTCTGGACATTGAAGGTATTGCAGCAAAATTGTGTACTGATCAGCTGATTCTTTGTACCTGTATGAGAATGTCACAATATAAGTTTAATCTCTATAATAAGATTCAAAATCTGTGTGTTTATTTATTTGTGTGAATGAAATGGGATCACAGCCACAGTTTCGACTCAAGCGACCTGTAACTTTAGCAAAATGTCAGTAGATATTACCACATGTGTAGTTAAGCTTTTGGTGTAATTTTGTTGACTAAGAAAATTTATTAGCTTTTTAGTTTTTACTATGTTTTATCTGTAAAAAAGGTGATTATTTATTTATTTATGTATTTGTATGCAATGGGATTACAGCCACAGTTTTGACTCAATCAACCTGAAACTTTAGCAAAATGTTGGTAGATACTACCAGATGTGTAATAGCTTTTGGTGTAATTCTGTCAACTCTTAGAAAAGTTATTAGTTTTTTAGTTTCACTATGTTTTATCAGTAAAATATGCGCCATTAATCACAAACAAAGATGAGCCATCTTCCAGAAGTGCTTAACTTGCACGTTCAATGAAAACAAAGTTCTCTTTCCGTCTTAATAGACAATTTAAACAAAAGCTGATACAAAAAGTGAATTGTAATACAGGTTGTTTTCAAACTATGATTTTTTAAAGCAGGGTGGGGGCATATTTGCGCATAGCGGATAAAGAAGGACGGGGTCTACACATAGTGGTTAAAAAGTCAGCGTGTTCATGTTTTCTTTCTTTTTGTAACCTGCCCGGGCAAGACCTGGTACTAAGCCACTAGTAAGCTTATATATTTCAATTTTGGGGTGGGAATGATTGACGAGCCCTTGAGTTTTTCTATAAATAAGACTGGATATAAAATTTTCCTGATCTCAATTAAACACCTACCAGATGGCTGGGATTACAAAATACATAAACAATTTGGAAACACAGACTTGCAAACCTTTTCAATTCTAAGCAGGGACACTCACTCATTATAGAACAATTAATTTTTAACAGACAAAAGTATTTAAATGTTGCAAAATGATGAATATCTCATGTTTAATTTGGAACTGTACCTTTGCAAGTCCCTTATACAGAAGTGATTTTCAGTAAAAATTAATTTGTTAAATATTTATTTTAGTCCTTAAAACTTTTCTTCAACCTTAATAAAAAATCAAGTCACTCTAACTGGATAAAGCCTTGGAATGTATGGACAAATTTTGCTATCTTAGAGACAAGCAAGGGTAGGTGCTGGCTGGAAGATATTACGAGACCTTCCCTCCCTGCTTGTTTCAAGCACATAGTTATGATTGCTAGAGTCAAAAGTCCCTAGACCAATAATAATAATCAAAAGAATGAATGAAATATCAAATAATATGATCTCACCTGATCTATTCTGTAAGTTATCAATACGCTCTCCTCTCTCCATAACTTTCTCCACATTGTCTTTGAGGAGGGGGGTAACTTCACTAACCTCATTTTCGAGGTGATCAAGATGATCTGAATGACCTCTGCTTGACGTAGCCCTGAAACATTGACATTTAAACTTTGTTCGTTTTAATATTTGTAAGTTATGTACTTCTCTCATGAACACTTACTTTGAAAATAGTTTCATTAATAAATGTTGGACATGTGTAGTGCAAACATGTTTTTGTTCATTAAAAGTATACAGATTTTTGACTTCCCTGAAGAACTTTTTCCTAATAAATAATAAATAATAAATATTGATGCCCAAAGGACAAATCATAATTCTGGAACTGTTTTGTTTAAATGATGTGTTGACAGTTGACAGTTAATCTAATAAGTACTCACAGCATGTATGTGGCAATACCTTTTTACCCAATTTCTCACATAAAACATTAAATAATTTTGTTAACGTTTATCTCAATTTTTCTGTTTTTTTCTTGATAGGTTCCATGGGAATTTGTTTGGTGGTATATATATGAAATGGTTTTCTGACCACAGATGACTGTGGAACAGATGCTGTTGTCCTCATGTCTGGTCTGAACTAAACTAAATTGTATTCATTTCTGCATCTCATAAACTTGCCTTTAATTATCATCCATTATCATGACATGATAGTTTGACATGAGGGAAGGTCTTCACCCAAAGCTATTCAGGATTTTTTGCCTTGTTTTGTTAATCTAATGGTGTGGTGTGATGCAGTGGTTTCAAGATTTCCCTGTTTTTGTTTTAACCCAGGCACCTGTAGTAATTCTCATTACTCTAAAAACTTTATGATTATAATATCATATAATCAATCTTAATTTAAAGCTCAGTTCATTAATGCAAAACAAGTCCCCTAAACAATTTCAATTATTTCATGTTATGACCAAATAAGATACACTAAAACAGATACGGTGCAACAGCTGTAAATCATTGGTTGCAGGAGATGACCTAATTTCTCAGAAGCGTGTGGTTGATGAATTAATTGCAAATAAAAAGCATTCTTTTGAACACTGAACTGATCAACTGAACAAAATTGTCTGGAAAAAGAATTCATTAAATATCATCAACTTAGTTTACCTGATATTCTGTAATTCTTCCTGTAAACGAAAAGAGCAAAGACACCATGAATCAGATTGTTATTGTTAATGTCAATTCTTCAAAAGACTAAACTACCCTGGGATGTATATTCTTGCCCAACCCCCCTCCCCCCCTTGCCAGAATGAGAAGAAATTTGGGGGAAGTTTTCAAGAGGTTACTAACAGTAAAGAAGAACAAACTTGAATAAACAAGGAAGGTTTTCAAGAGGGGGGAGGGGATTTTTTCAAGATTAGGCAAAAATATACACCACTGAACTAATTTACTTTCATCATCCAGTTCCAGACTTTCCCTCTTATCAGAAAACTTCTAGGTTATTATCACTCCACTTCTCATAACAAATGGAACAACCAGCTCTGTGTACATAAACATACTGGCAAAATGGTTTTCTGTAGAGATTTTTAACACCTGCTGTGATCCCCTTATAAGTGCAAATAGTGCCTTTCGCAACACATAAATGTCATATGAAGGGTTGTTCCACATTTACGTCCAGGCCAAGGACCGTAGCTCAGTGCAAAGTAGCAGCAAACACAACTCTCTATTCGGGATGCTAATCTTGAATTAAGGCTCATACTTATTATTATATTTAAGGGACGTAACACATATTTAAACCGTAACCAAACATAGACCCAATCCTTTAAATTATTAGGTTTTCAGCCTTTCTGCCCTTACTGCGACTCACTTTTTTGTGTTATTCCCGTGTAATGCTTATCGTACTGTAGTATTTAAAAACTTTTGTTCACCCTGACTCACATCGGTGTTGCAATTAAATGGTAACCCAAAGTCAAGACTTACGTCCCTCTCGGCGAGTGTCGCTAATAGTGAAGGGCAGCTTGAGAAATGATAGATTATAATTGACGTTATTTAAGTTACAACTTTCTAGTAGATAATGTATAGATTTACACTATTTAACAAAGAAGGGATGGATAGGGATCGATATGGGATTGAACATTTTAAATTGTATTTCTCAGTAATGTGTCTCTCAAAATATCCGAACATTTTAAAACAAAATTCAACCTGAATATATATACATAACAACAACATAAAACAAGCATATTGTCAATTTACATTGTTATGTATATAAATTAGTAATGGCTGGGTGGATGGATACATTAATTGATGGCTTATTGGTGGTGTAGACATAATGATATGACGTTTACATCAATGATGTTATTGTAAGAGATATATTGACAACTGAAATGATAGTGGATGATTGAAAGTAATAATATGATATATTAACTGAATAATAGATGAAACAATTAATAAAAAACGATCCATGTATCTGTAACTTTATAAGCTTTCATGTGTCTTTGTTTGCGTTTCTCTTGGTCCAGTAACGTCAGGGCGTATAGGTATATTATTTATATGTTTTAATCATTCCCATTTTTTTTAAATTCATACATATGACACCGAAATTACATAAGCACTTAAATAAACATAAATACACGCGGAACATAGCCAATTGACACATACATCATGCTTCAACAACCATAATATCCATTAATTCTCACAAAAACAGTCATTACCACACCTATCATCTAAGTACTAAAAAACCAACCACTTGACTTATTCTTGGCGAATTCCCGGTGTTTTAAAGAGTTAACAGATCATTATAAGTTTCCCATGTAGTTATGTACATGAGGGAACTCGAGCTTTGTTTTAAAATGAAAAGAACATCATACTACTTTTACATGAGATTGTAGAAATATGAGAACTGAGCTTAATTTGTTTATCTATAGAGAAAAAATGCTCACCCTTTCTTAATGGCGATGTGCTGTCCAGGAGATACTTTGTTGGACTATTTTTGCCTGTTTGTGTTTTGAACTGCTTTACACTCACATGTGTTTGTTAAACATGTTTGTGCTGAGCTTAGCAGATGTATATAATTATATTTATTTGTTTATAAGCATGCATTTCAATTATATGATTGACAATATAATTTGTTGATTTTGTTGTTATGTATATATATATTGAGCTTGCATTTCAATCATATTAATGTCAATTTAATCTATTACCACAAATTGTTGTCTTACTTTAAAAAAAATTGTATTATCTTTCATCAAACTATCTCAGTTATCTGTATCAATGCACCCGACACGTCCTAGCTTGTAACTTGTTTTTCATTCATAAACTTTTTTCTTCAGCTACCTACCAGTATGTTCACTTCTTGTTTATTATCAAAATATCACGGTAACTAGTTTTTATTTTCCCAGCCTACCTGTAATATGTCATTCTAACTTGTTTCGATTATTTCCTTCTCTCGCCTTCTGTAAATAATCTTTAAGACAACAATCTCATGTTTTGGTTTATTTTTGTTCCTTAATCCAGTCACGTAAAAACAAACACACCCGGTAATCCATACGTTGGTAAAAATGAATGAAACCATTCTTATATTCAGGAATAGCACTTGTATCCGCTCTGAGAATCAATGTAAATATATAATTGTAATGGACCAGTATTATCATAGATAAGAATGTTTATATGTTGATTTGTATAAATTGTTTTTAAATTCCAATTCTCGTTCCTATCTATTTTGGATCCTTTTTGGTTAGTATCAATTTGTGCACAAAGTTAAATTCAAACTTGAAAAGATAAAATAAACTGCTTTTGAATAACATTGGAAGCAAGAATATATGCATGATTCGAAGAATTAAATATATTGAACATTAGTTAAATAAATGAATGATTCTCTATAAACGATACTAACTAGTTAAATAGGGTGAATTTGACAGAAGTATTATTTCAGCTAAAATCGTGTTGCTAATGCTCATATTGATTAATTTCGTATAGTGTTCTATACTATCGAGTCACACATACAGGGCTGAATTTGCTTGAAAACATCACTCAACACAGCTGCGATCACTTCGCCAGGGAATTTCTCAGGTGCACTAACTTATGGGCATACCTTATTGCTCAAAGAGTTTCTACAAAAGTCTTACTCAAACCGGGAAGATGCACAACAACATACATGAACAAAGAATGTGTAGTGTGACAGGGCGGGGCACAGCTTCATGCCAATGCCCATGAGTGACATACAGGGCTTTTATATTCATACAAGTTTGTGTGACCTTAAAATAGGAAAACTATGGGAACAGTTCAACTTGCCAGCCTATTGTGTAGGTTACCGTTGAATGCGCGTTTGCCTGTATTTAGAAAATAATTGAATGTAGAAACCACGATGTAATAGACTGCTTGAGATTGTGTGAATATCTTAAAATATGTATCTCCTCTATAAACCGTGTGTGGTCGTATATACTGTAAATATCAGATATCATAAATAGAATCATATACTCATTAATGTTCTTGTTTTCCCATGTAAAATCAAAATCATTAAGAACTCAAATAACGATGCGCTATCTGTGGCAAATAATCGTAACATTCTTGCGTCTCCCGTCAATAAATACAACATCAACTTTTTTAATTTTTTTTAGGGTTTTACAGCGCAATCAACTTGAAAAGGTCATTTAAGCGCTATATATATCGGGTGATCGAAAAAAAGAAAGCGTAATCAGTGGTAAGTTAACTCAAGGAATATTACAGCTAGAGACATAATATTTCGCCAACAGATGCTTCATGATGTCTTTTTGATCATATGAAACTCTTGCAAAATATATTTGGTATGATCACAGCAACGAAACGAAATATGTTGACCCAAAACAGCCATATCATTATAGCTCAAGGGGAATATAATTTTTTTTACCTCCTTTCCGTCCAAACTATGGGAATGCATGATGTCATTCAAACTAATAGTTTTGACTCCAAATATATCCGATCTCTAACCCCAATTGTTATGACCATACGGCAATTCGTCTACTTCCGGTACATGTTTAAGTAAGCTATGTAATTTTATCTTTTTCATACTTTTGAGTGACCTTGACCCCGTTATGTCCAAATTAAAGCGCCAGTTGCAATTATGTTTGTAGATATTGAATGATGTTGCAAATGTCTACATGTATACCAAAAATCAGCAATCAGTTTAAAAACAGCCATCAAAAGAGTTAAGGGTTACGTAAAATGTGACATTTTGATTTGTTCATATCTCTATCTCTATCCTTTTCATACCGTAGTTAATGTGGGTGCTTTAAGACATAGTATATAATGAAATCAATTTCGGATGTACTATTAATATATACTATTTTGTCTTAAATATTGTCAGTTGACCTGGCCAGGGGGCCTACTATTTTGAAAGACCCCGTATTCCCCTTGAAAATCTAATGAAATGGCTGTTTTTTGTCAACATTTTTTGTTTCGACGCTGTGATAATACTGTTAAAGATCTTTTGCACGAATTTCATTTGACCAAATTTCGCATCACAAAGTATCTGTGTACGAAATATTATGTCTGTAGCTATAATATGTCTTGACTTAACATACCACTGATTACGGTTGCTTTTTTGGATCACCCGATGTACTGCTGTGGTATCAGACAATAAAAAACCGAATAAAGCCATACCAAACGAAGACCTTTGCCTATTGAGATAACGTATATTCAAAGTATTTGAACAAGATAAATTCAATATTTTCACACAATAATGTACTAGTGATTTAATTTCGATTGTCTTTCTTTTCTTGTTGAATAAAAAGTTAATTGAAAGATTACAAAGATAATCGTGTCTACTTTGTCAAACACTTGACGCAGATTTTATATAAAACTATTTCAAATCTTATCTCTTTATAAAGCCTGAAATCGCCCTTAAGCCTGACAAAACACTTATGCTTAAGTTAATCTTTAGACATATTTTGTTTCATGTCTGCGATACGCAGACATGAAACAAAATATGTCTAAAGATTAACTTCCGGTAAAATTTGATAGGATATTTCTAAAGGTTAACAGACGGATTAAACACAAGTCATCGGGTAAAAGCTTGGCATGGGAAAAGTAAACGTTGTTAATGTGAGATCTCAGCAGAGATTGCCAAATTTATTCACAGGGGAAAAAAAATCAGAATTTTCTTTAAAGGTAGTACAAAAAATCACAGAAATGACAACCATTACATTCCTTAACAAGAATCAAATATTAGTTCACATTAACTTCTAAAACATAAATGATGTTATTCATTCAAACTTTCTATGCTTTAAAAAACGGTGACAAGTAGAAGACATGTGGTATATTGTATACTACTGACACTATCGATCCCAGGATTAGCGCATGAACACGGATCTTTATTGGACTTTTATGTGGACTTTCAGATGCTTCGATGTTGTATTTCGATCTTTTTCTTGGAATCTTTCTTTTCTATTAATTCTTTTCTTTTTTTTTCTTTGTAGGATCGTGTTTGTCAATTCGAAAATGTACAGACTTTTTCTATCAGAACTCACGTCCAATTATTCATTGATGTCTTATAGTACTCGAGACGAGTGATTCTGGTTTAAGATAATGGATAATTGCACGTCTTTTTTGAACAAGTACAACTGTAAAGTGGAAGGAGACGAGATAGATGAGAGATAACACACATCTTCATGAGAGCAGCAGGCGGATATTATCTAGGAATTGACGTTGAACATATTTGAATAAAAGGAATAGGGCGATAAGATAAATGGAATAAAGGGAAAGTATGTTAAATATTATTTTAAGAAAAAATCGCTTTTATCTTAATAACAAGAGGCCTACTATAACACTATAATACTTCGTCTCCTTGGTTTCCTGGCCAGTGTTAGAGAGAACTTGTGTCGAGTGCAACAATGTTGGTATTTTCCTGAGAAAAAAGCAGGTCAATGTGTCGTTTAAAACAGGGCCACATGCCTGGAATGAATCGTTTCTTTTTTTTTACAAATCCATATATAGTTTGCCTTTTTCATAACATATTTTTTTACTTTTTCTCAAATAAAAAGAAAACAGTTGACCCTTTTCATTAGAATAGGAAAGTTCAAATATTTAAGTCAATGAGGCATAAGCATATGAAGTCATTACGTGGAGGTTGTCATCCCCATTTAAGACTTCAGTTATTGATCTGTTGTTTATCAATATGTCAGACTGTTTTCAATCATAACTAGCAAGAATAACAAACAAAACTGTATCTAAAATCTTAGCGGCACATCGATGATTACTGATGGTCCTTTAAAGAAGACCCCAAATCCTTCTTACTGTGTGTGGCTCGGGTCAAAAAAAGTATCTAGGTATCTTTCTCTGGACTGACTTTCTTTCCAAACTCACCGATACCAATGAGTTCATAAATCTTTGGGATTGACAAATTAAAACAAGCACTACTGATATCTGTGGATACGTGGCTCACTATCTTTTGTTATGTTCCTTATTGATCTGAGACTACTGAAGTAGGCAAAAAAGATAGATAAACTCTTTCAATTTTCTCATAATTTTTGAAAAAAATGACAAATGACCACATTTGCAGATTTCTGTGGGTACTGACATATTAAAAAACAATTGAACAAAAAAATGAAATTGTTAATCATTTTAACCTTTGAAGTACTAAGCACTCGGTAAAATAGACTGTTAGGGGTTTGTACTTAATTTGGAATTAATAAGGGATTTGCCTTAATCGAGAGTGTATGTGGCTTTGAAGGACAGTAACGATTTAAATTTTGGAAGTAGATACTTAAATTGACCTGGTTGCAATAGAAAATAACATTTGAGTTATGATTAAATTATGACAAAACAGGGAAATAAAGAGGCGTCACATTTGTGGCCACATTCTTTGCGGGAAGGACACAGTATATTGAAGTAGTAGAGTTTAAAGGAAAATGTCATATTGGGATCGATGTTTGCCGTGGTCTAGTGGTAACACACCCGGTTACTAAGTGAGAGGATGCGGGTTGGATTTCCAGAGTGGGCGTCACTCTATGTGGTGACATGTGCAATGAATGTTTTAATGTGGAATTATGACATCGTTTATGTTTGAATATTATCAACTCCAAACGGTCTGTAATCTTGTATTGGGATTACATTGAACAATGTAATTTCCCCCTTTCTCTGTTAACATGATTTTATGTTGTGTTTCATTCAAAATCTTAATTGCCACAATCTTACACATCTGATTGTGAATAGGGGTTTACTCGTTAAAAAAACCTACCAACAATAAATCAGGGGACATGTTAGACAGTAAAGGGAAATACGACTCTACTACTGTCCTTGTTGTGTAACATTTGTACTTCTTTAGAATGTTTTCTTTGTTTCTTCCCTACGTTTTTCTCTATCTCTCTCTTCCTTTCGTTTCCTCCTTCCTTATCTCCTTATATATCTATGTCTCTATCTTCGTTCTACGTCATGTAGGTTTTACAATTTTTTAAATCTTTAAAACACCACTCATTATTTAAGTTCATAGTAAATGTGTTAACACAAGAATGATACTCTATCCCAAGAGGCTTTGGTGTAAAATTATGTTGATAAAGGTTACTTGTAACACATTTCTGACTTTGGTAATTTCAAGAAAAAATTGATATATATGACAACTAGGCATTATACATATTCATAAGCTACTATAGTAGGTCAACTCAGTAGTGAAGTACAAGTAACAAAGTGGAAAATCTTGTCAATACTCTCCAAAGACATAAATAAACAACTTTGCTTACTCACTCTAGCACTTGTACACTT
>JAUUEB010082289.1:0-15489 GCA_032362205.1 Clione limacina | reverse complement strand
TGACATGTGATAACACCAGAACACCAAGCATGACATATATCACATAAAACAATTAACACAAATTGTATCATTTAGACTAATAAACCATTTGAACTTCGAATAACTTCGACATACGGCTTTCTGAGCAACGTACCGTTGATCAAATCAGTATTGGGTATTTTTCATCACTGATACTTACCAGAGATCAGGTCAGGTAGTACAATTGGGTTGTATACGTTGTCTCAAATAGCTGTTGTCCAAGTCACGCAAACTAAACAGACTAGTTACCACATCAATGACAAAATGTGCTTAACTCACCGGAAATTGATCTACGATGCTATATAGATCAAATATTATAATCATGCTCCATCAAAGGAACTATGTTAGTCACCGTCTGGTCTAACATCCCTTAAACAAACGCATCAAATAGCGGCCACTGCCCATTACTCTTGTCAGACTAATTGTAATTAAGTTACAAGACCTTTTTAACTATTTTACATTATACATTTCTTAATCACTGTCTACGACTAAGGACATGGTATGAATTTACTAAACAGTAGCACGTGGCAGCAAATACATACACATGTTAATGGATAGGTCAAAATATGATTTCTTTAAATTCATATTATAGCCAGGATCTAAAAGCACATTAATAATATAAGTATTTATTGTTCCCAGTCTACATTTAAAACTTTTGAATTTGTATGTGTTAAAAAAATCAAAATGAAGATAACCACGAGGCACTCCACCCTAGCGCAATATAACTCTACATAAAGCCTCGTAATAATGCTGTGATAGCTTTTTTAAAGAAACAGTTATCAAAATAACATTCTTGGCTATGGGGTGGGGAGGTAATGGCATGGCTTTAGTGACCATCACCAGTCTCACTTTTTGAAACTCGATAATAATTTTGAAGTTTTGAAAGAGAAGTGTGAACTATTTACTTTGTACATTTTTAGTTCCGGGATAAGTCGATGTTAGGAATGTTGTATTTAGCAATTAGGAGATATGACTCCAAAATAAATCAAGGAGGATTTCATAGCTAATGATGCCTGAACATGTTTTACATATGCATGATTTTTTACTTGATCCAGGTAATACGTAATACTTGTAAGCGATGAAACATTATGGATAAATGAACGAGTATCGCTAATGTAACGCAAGTTTCCTATTAAGTCAAATGTATTTGCTCTACTGTGATACGGGCTTTGGCTTAATCTATTTACAGCTTTATCTACTTTGGTAACCCGTTTGCAATTCTCCTACTCCCAGGATTACACATTCAAGGACAAATTTATGTTACACAAATTGACGTGGTCTCCTTTACATTTTTGTTAGCCCCCTAGAATAAATAAATTGCTCTCCAGCGCCGAAGATGCAAACCACATGTATATACAAAGACAGTAATGGGAATTTTGTTCACTTTGGAAAGTGCTTATAATATTATTATTCTACATTGAAAATTATGATTTTAAAACAAGAACTAGAAACATTAGTACAACCACGAACATCAGGCAAATGTAACAAAGAACATAAAGCAAACAACTCAAGGTCCATAATTATGTTAATTTTTTTTTTTAGTAGAGACAAATATTTTGAAGATGTCCTAGAAGAGCATGTGTGCAATATTTTAGAGTTTTATTCCAAACGATGCTTCCACTGCGTATAGAATGTACCTGAAAATCATAAAATAGACATAACTCTGTTAAAAATATATTAATTTTTTCAAAAAAATAGATCACATTATTTTCCTCTATGCACGATGTTGAGATCTCTATCTATGACGATGGGACTACAGCGTGCTGGCAAACAATTAACACATAAATACTCAACGTGGCAACAAATTGATTATTCAAAAAATTGATACAAAATACCTGGTATTGAACAATCTGCCCTAGAAAGGTTAGAGATCGAAAGAAGCATCAATCTTCAGTAGATAGCCAGATCAGAAGTGTTTCATGGAATTAATATCTGATTAATTTATAATTCCCAAAACACGATTTACACCATTGTGCCAAAGCCGTCTCTGTTATCCAGGTTCATACACAAATAACCAGCTAGCCATCCCGCAAAACCCACACATAGACAATAAAGTAAATATCATATGGAGACTCTTTGATTCTCTAAGATATCAAATGATCAACGACATTTTGCGTTAGATTAACAAGAAAATTTATTCATTAGGATAATATATTATTTAGAGGAGAGTATGTCCTTTGTTAAGTTTTTTCTCATGTCTTTCGCGATTGATAGTGTTGAGATAAAAATAATAACCCATTTAACTAGAATATTTTTTTTTTAGTCCTTTCGAGGCATTGCATAATGAAAATATGATTTTATTAATTACGTAACTTTTTCGGACAAATTTAAATGATTAAAACTTAAGTAAATGGAAACCAATGTGTTCTCATTATAAGAAATTATTTTAAAATTTACAAAAAGTTTGAGACCAATCAAATGTTGATATTTTTCTCAACATCTTTTCACCAGATTAACAACATCTGAAATTACACAACCACCACCAGCATCACCAAACATGACCACATGACTACAACTCACACTAATCATTGTCATAATAAGTTTTAGCAATACATTGTGAAAGAAGTCGCATTTTGTTTTGTTTTAAAAGGGATTTTGCACTCCGCCAATGTTTGCCGAGTCAATCAAGCGGGTTTTCAAGCCTCTCCATTCTGATTAAACCTTTATTTTCTTCGTTGCATAACAAAACTTTGGTTTTCATTGTTGTTTATCTCCTACGGGCGAAATTGTCAAGTGCTGTAGGCGTTCGACGTCGGAACCGAATGTTCTTCAAACGTTTTGGGAAAATTTTTCATAATTGAAAACTGTTTGTAAAATTGTAAAAAGTAGTAATTCTCGTCCTCATGTCAACGTAGCAGTTTAATTAGGTACTCGATTATACGCAGCAAATAATGAAGTAAGAATGCTAAGGCTAGGCGTCAAACAAGCTTGACTCCTTATATAGCTCCTAGGAATATTATACTTTTCAGGTTTTTCACCATTGTGACTGTCGGCATCTCATTGTCAAGTGTTTTTGACCCTACTGTAAAATGAAAGCGCTATACAAAAAAGGTTCATTTCATCATTTATCCCAAATTAGATTGGATATGATTATTGCTTGTTTTCTTTAAGTCGTTTTCATTTAGCGGCGCAATTGAACCCGTCTTGCCTAAATGACATTAATTATATAACTTAATAGTTTAATTATGTGATTGCTTGTTTGCTATTGCTTTTAATACAAACAACAGCATGAATTAAGATTTTCCCACCAAAGTGCTTTAACATCTGCGCTTGTTACATTTCCTTCTTAATTTGTGTTACTTAAACCTTCAAACAAATTTTAAAAGTTGTCTCAAGTAAATACCAATTTCTTTATTTTCAAAACATCGCCATGTTGATTAAATACAGCAGGTTAACATATCAAATATGTGCTCCGTACAAAAAAACAACTTCTTAAGGCAATTACCAGAAAGATAATTAAGTTTGTCAGGATTTCCAATAAATTCTTAATTCTTTCCAAAATGGGTTACCCAGAATATCTCATAGAACTCGTCATAAAAAGCCTTGCAATACGATACAACATTGTGATTTTGTTCGCTGTTAACGGACGGTTGTTAATCTAATTTTCCTTATTTAAAAAAATACTCTTAACGAGCTTGGTACCCCATGCATTATATTGAATCAGCTGTTAGACACAAAGTTGAGAGTCCTTGAATGTTCTCTGTTTATTCACGAGTCAATAACCATAGACAACACTTTTGAGCGTGTCTTTAGAGCACTAAGTAGGGCGAAATCAGCTAAGAGAGATACCACATCTCAGGACTGTTTGAGAAGTTTACTGAAAACTAGTGTTGAAGTTGGCTCACCTATCTTAACTAGAATGATTGCACTTATTTTTATGAGTTGAATCGATTTATTGATAGATCTGATCAATCGTTTTATAATACCTTAATAATAGTAGTAGAAAACAACCAAATCAATCTTTATGATCGACCATGATGATTTCCTCTGCATGACATGACCTTGGAACGTATGAAAAGAACAAGGCGACGAAAGAAGACCAAGGTCATTTGAGTAGAGGACGGCTTTCTTTGAAGTTTTAGCTATTGGATTTTAAAAAATTCCAAAAAATGTATCTCAATATAAGTTTCACCACAACAATTTTTAAATCAGCTCATTCAAATAAGTTAATCTAGTCGCGTTTTGCCAATTTGAAATCCTATGAAAAAAATTGTTATTTTCATAAAATCTGAACATTGCACGTGGTTTAATAAACTGGAAGCAAGTGTTATATTAACTATCAATTATGTCTAGGTAGGTAAATGTAAGACCACCCCCCACCCCCCACCCCCCACCCTCTTAACCTACAGCTGGCATCAAAATGACCATCGATCTGAGAGCTGTCGGTAATGACTGGGTCGCTTTGAATTGAAATGAATGCAAATGAATGCAAACACATATCGGTCGTGAACTAGACGTCGACTGATTCAAGGATCAGAAAACAAGAACCATATCGAATATATCGTTGGAGCATTTTAGAATTCATTTGATTCTAATTGGATTTTACTTCACTTCTAGTAATCGCCACCTCAGAGAGGTGTGACACTTTATCACTTATAAATTATCCCCTAATAAGTTATTCGTACACAGTTACTTATTGATATGAATACATTTATTCAGTGAAGTTTATATCACATTGTGCCTTGTACAAAGTTGTCCTATGAAATCCATTCACTTTGTTGCATGTATATAGTATTTGAACATAATTATAAAACTTTTACCCGAGACTATACTTACTCAAATGAATTATACAACCTGATATATTCACGCACTCCACAAATTAAAATTTTCTACTTTCACATGATATGTTGTTTATACTCACTAGTGTTGAAGTTGGCTCACCTGTACTGATAATTTCGATGGCACCGATGTTTATGAGTTTGATCGATTCAGTACTCGAACTGATCATCCATTTTATAGTACTTTAATATTAGTAGGAGAAAAACAACAAAATAGATCATTGGAATTATTGAAAATTATATTCACTCCCCCTGGGTACGCGCCTGGTAACCAAACGTTAACGCATATGTGTCCCTTGATCTTGACAGCGTGAGGACAAGGCCGTATCTCCCTTTGTCAATTCGACTACTGGATTTAGAAATCTGCAATATTTAATATCTCAATAAAAGTTTAGTCACAAAATGAATGACATTTTTGAAATCGTATCAAAATTAGTAAATCTGGTCGAAGCGAGCATTTTAAAGCCTTTTTAAAGAAATTAGAATTGTATTTTTTTTGAACATTTTTCACCTTGAAGAAACCGTAATTATGGTAAGTTTAATTGAGTTATTGTTATATCCCCTTTACACAGATAACTGGCATCACATATGACTAGCAGTCTGAGTGTGATCTGAGTGTGATTGCTCATGTATGATTGGCTCGTTTTGAATTGAAATGAATGTATATGGATATAAAATATATCGGTGTGAACTGGAGTCGAATGATTCAAAGCGAGTGATCATTTCTGACAAACATTTCGATTGAGCGTTGGATATAACTGATCATTTGATTATGAATTGATTTGACTTACACTGCTAGACTGGATAACTTATCTAAAGAGGGAGAAAGTCCCGTGTAATAGTAGCACCACATGTTGCCTCAATTGCTAATGTTTCACAAATACGTTTTATATGTATTTATCTTTCATATAATTCGTCTATTAAGTTGCTTTTCTGTTTGTTTTTATAATTTCTTTTTTGTAGTTAGGTTTCAAACTTGTATATAATATTTATATTTCGTTTGTCGAATGTATAAATATATTGCCAATATGTTGTTAAAACCAACCTGAGTGTAAAAAATATTCAGGATTTTTTGTTTCTTATCTGCATACAACCAAACATAAATTAGTTGTGAATAGCTTGTGGAGAAGCGAACTGTTTTTTAGATGTTGAACATTCTTAATGCACATGTTATTATTCTGATAACGCCGAAATCGGGAAAAGGGACCAATCTTGTTCTTTACAAACTTCGTATAAAGCGTGTTTAGAGAATACTGCGTCAGTCAATCGTCTATTAGATTTATTGTTGATAATTTATCATTCAATAAATATGTTATAAATTCCTCGTTTTATACTCACAACGTTGCACACTTGACTTCGTAGAGTTAGTTGTTTTCATCACATGCACGGGTGTAGTTTTTCACGTTACGAAGATCTGGTATTCTACTTGTCTAACAACCAATCTTTCATTCTGAATGTTTTTGCCTCCTCCTTAAGTTTATTTTAAGTATTTTAGAATCTATGTTGCTCAAGGCCAATGTTTTTCATAACCGAATTGCTTTCATTGTGTTGTTTTAACCTTGAATCATAATTTTGAATCGAATTCTTGTTCACATACTATTCATATTAAAGATTAGCCTGAACATCGTGAGAGATCATCGGAATTCAGTCTGCGTGACTAGTGAGAACTGAAATATTGCTTAAAACTATGTTATTCGGTTAATCCACAAAACTAATCATTTTACCATATAATTCATAAACACCAGAAGCAAACTCAGGTGAGTAAGAACCAGTTAGTATTTATATAGGTAAACTCAGCATGGCATACCGCGAAACTAGTAACATTGAGCTATAAATCTTTTAACACCGTTCAAAATGTGAAACATACCTGTATGTCTCGATATCTTTTTTGCTGAGTATATCCAATAAGTTGTTAATACTCTCAAAGTTTTCGTCTATAGACATAATCAGACTTGTTACTCCTATTTCTTTTTTGTAACTCTGTTATTATATTTTTTAATTTTGCTTTTTCAATACTATCTGAGTTACGATGAAGCCAAAATGAGGAGTTTCTAAAAAAAAGTATCCTAAATTACATTATTAGATTAACATCAAACGAGCAGATTCCACTCGTTGCCAATTCATGATCCCTAATCTAAAAATGCTGACTAAAAAAGCGCAAGTACCAAGTGCACTTTGATGTCGTAATGTTCAGGGATGATATACAAAGGCTTTAGTGTAGTAGTATAGGTAGACTTTTTAATCTACACAATTAGCGAACAAATATTACCACAACATGGAAGAATACTTATACGCAAAATATATCAATAATATATTAAATCTATTAAACTGTGCGTTTTCTAAACTAAAAGGATTAACATGTTTAAACATAACGCAGTAATCTATAACTGTAATACAATCTACAAGCCTATACTCAAGTGTTGATTGAGTGTGATACTTCTGCTTAACGAGTGCGTCGAAAGTGCTGACAAATTTAAGTATGATGAGGTTATAATTCCGATAAAAATTGTACATAATTCTAGTGTTGAAATGACATAATTAATTGTGCATATTACAATATTTTAACGAAATAAGCCATGTGAAATGAAATGAAGACTCTGAGACTGAGCTGTTGTACTAAATGTATATCACACTCGTTTGTTATTAATGGATGCATATCGGTATCAATATTGTGTTCCTTAAATGTCGTATTTAAACTTATCCAGGAAGTATTCACTAAATGTGTGTAATATAAATACGGCGGTTCATTTATAACAATGTTAGATATAATCCAATTTCGGCAAAAACAGTGTTTAAATAAATTTTAGATTTCAAAACACCTAAAGGTAACATTTATATTATTTTCCTTCATCTAATTTGTTAACTAAGTCCCTAAATCATGTAAGATCTATTAAAGCCTTCAAATATATATTTAACATTGAATTAGTCACGGCATTTTTAATAATTGCTCAAACCAGACTTTCTTTGCTATTATAACCTATTTTCACTCAAATTTAGTCCCAAATATTGAGCGTTTTCTTAATCAGTAAATTTACCGAGAGGAAATCATACCAATTCATGTCTAGCGAAAAATGTATCTTTTTATAAATAGCTCATTCACATAACCAATTATTTTCATACGAATTTTATAAACACTAGAGGCCATCTCAGGTTTGAAAACATGTTTGTGTTTAAGTGAGTACAACTCAGCGTGGCCCACACCACACTACTCATCATCTGTCAAGCCATACGTGTAGTTAAAGTGATTGAGCTCTAACTCACTTTTTGATTCGTTCAAAGTGTAGAATATACCCGAATGTTATGATATCATATTTTCTCATTATATTCAACAAGTAGGTAATTAACTCAGTGTTATTGACTTCTTTATAACTATTTTGCCAAGTTTTTTTTCATTTTTAAAATTTGTATTTGTTCCATCATATTTAGTTAAGATGCAGCCAAAATGAAGATTTTCCAATTTAAAAGGACATTACATTATTAGATTAACATCAATCAGGCAAGTTTCATACGTTACCATATCTTATAATCTCAAAAACCTGTGCGGTCTCTACGCGTATGGACATGCAAATGGGAAGCGTTGCGCATCATATTTTAAAGACGCAACTTCCTGGTGCAATTTTATATTTAAATGCTATCTGATAACTGCAGTGTAATTAAAACGTTTAAAGTTCACACAAATGCAAAATTAATCATGTCCATAAATTTGATGAGTGCTTAAGGATTGGATATTTAAATGATGCATGTTTCCAGATGTAAGCATTTAACATGCGTATGAATGAAGAGGATGTTCGTAATACCAACGACATCTGTGCATATGTCTATACTCAAGTAATGGTTAGAAAAAAAATTGTGATGAATTAACTTCCTCTTGACTGACATCAGAAGTGTTGGCAAATTATGATCATAGTTTTAATGATATTACTTCATACGACTGAGGTGGAAATAAAATGATCAATCTATTACGCAACATTTTCTTTGAATCTTTTAAAATCTAAAATAAGATAATTGTTGTTGGCTCCAAAACAGTATTACTTTAAACTCTGTATATGTCCCTCTTTTTAGATGGTCTAATCAAAGTTCTCGTAAGTTTATAATTATTTTCTTCGAAACATAAATAGCAAAAATAGTCGTACTTTTGTGTTTCTCACTATAACGATGATTTATATAACGTAGTTTGGATTCGAGCTGTGAACTAAGCTTTCAATGAAAACACCAAAACAAAGCTGTGTTTTAGTCTTTAAATAACACATCATTAATGAAAAACGCCCCAAAATTGAAAAATTTATGTGTGACATTTTACCTGAGTGCCCGTTACTTTGATCCGAGGTCAAACGTCACACTAGGAGTCATTATGACGGAAAGTATTTTTATTAATTATAATATGGGTTTCACTCTCTACTATTCCTGTGGGTCACTACTCTACCTCTTCTTTCAATGTTATTATAACACAAAAACATAGTTAAAAGTAAATAAAGTTCTACACATGCCACTCCAAGAAGCTTCTCGACTTCAGACGGCTGTCCTACGTATCGTTATAATGTATCTACAACTTTGCCTTCTCCTCAAACCGGGACGTATGTCTTTGTTTAGTTTCTAAAGAAAATGTGTATTTCAACAATCAAAGTGGTTTGAAGTTACAAGTAATGCAGTGGTTTAGTAACTTGTGGTTTGGTTCGCTACGCTCCTTCTTTTTGAAATGTTATATCTTAAGAAAATATATTCAGCAGTGACCGAGAAAGAACGCTAACATTCAGTCAAAGTCTCAGTTTATTTTTGATATAGGAAAGTTTTACAGAAATATGAGATAAGCGTGGTCTTGGTATAAGAGTTTGTAATCATACGATACAAAGAACATTTTTTTAGGTATGGAACTAGTTCTCATCTATATTTTGTTTATGAAAACTTAGCCAAGTTTTTTAATAACAGCAGCATATAAAATCTTAAATTATTTTTTATCTTACAAAAACAACTACTTCAACCAATACTGGAATAAAAAATCAAATTTGTTAGGTTTTCACACAATGTCCTACGTTTTTTCAAAAAGTCGTTTTTTCTAGTGATAGTTTATATGATTTTTTGTATTCATAGATAATCATCTTGAAACTGGCGTAGGGTCTATAGATAAGCCTTACAACTCTAACTTAAGAGATCATTAGATTCCTTCTGTTTATTTATTATATAGCATATCCAGGTATAATTTGGAATATAATACTAGAACAGAAAGAAAAGGATTTGCACAAATAATATGGATATCAACGCCTAAAAGATAACCGCCATTTATGTTTACTAGTAAGCCGAGTTGGTTGAGTTCCCTCAAATTGTTTGTTGAGATAGCAATGAGCTAAAAAAAATACCGGGGAAATATATTAAAAATCTTTGATTGCAATTGTTAGTATTACTTTCTATTGATCCTTTTTTATGCAAAGATTGAGCAGTCTCAAAATGCTAAATAGGTAGAAAAACTAACAATCATTGAATTTGATTGCCTTTGTTAAACATCTTGATACTTTGATTTAAATCTAATTATTTGGATATTCAATGGTTTAAGGGTCATATGATGTGTTAACCTTAAACAAAATACAACGGAAGTTTGCGGAAAATATCAAAAGAAGCAGGAACAATAACAATAACATAAAAACATCATGATGTCAGAATATTTGGCATATCTCAAATAACATTTTGTATCGAGTATCATCACCTGTTAAAACAATTCGAAGTTTTAAAAAGAAACTCAATATAAGATGAACTTCAAACTAAAGGTTTTCGCTGGAATGAGTTCTAAAGAAATGTTTTTGTTGTTTCTCCCAATCCTGTTAATCACACGGAATGTCTCATCGTGGCCACTTTGGCAGTAAACACTCACACAAAAAGATAAATGCGCATTATCGAAGGTTTTGAATTGTCTAGTCAAAATAAACCTCCTCCCTTCAATCTTATTTATTTATGAAAGTGTATACAGCTTATATACGTAAGCTCAACCTTTATCATTGGGAAAGACATGAGCACTTGCAGCTTTCTAATTATCCGGGAACATTCGCAAACAAAAGGATTCTCGGAAAATGTTATTGACGTCATAATATGTACATCACGAGAACCATCTAAAGCAAAAGCAATACAAACATCCAATTACAATTTGTGGCTCTTATTGTCAACAACATCATCACAATCCAATTGAAAATGTGATTCACAAATGTATATGTTCCTTCATGTATAAGGTTTGTTCTTTTAACAGTACCAATACCTCTAATAACAAATTCGGCCAAATTATCATCTACAGAATTTCAATATTTAGGAGGGGAAGCCGGTTTGATCAAAGCTCCGATCAAAGATTCCAGATACACATGTTCATCAGAAATTGAGTGAGATTAGTGTTCTTCATGTACATGTGAGCTAGTTTCTGATTCTTCCTGTTGAAAAAAACGAGCAGTTTTGAACATTTGTAGGATTGTGTTTTGAAATTCTGCCATTATTTTCTATTTCTGCGTATTTTATTCCTAAAGGTTATCACGCACATTGTTCTGAATGAGTTCAACAGAAAGATCATGACTCAGACCTTTAGATAAGCGACAGAATCAGAATCAAGACCTAAAGACATAAAGACCTAGTTATCACTGTGATTTTTCTTAAAAACCTCCATCGCTTAAGGTATTATTTTTTGGTGACCTGGGAAGTTATGAGAGTATTTTGTAATGCCACACACAAAAAATGGTTAAGACATGACTTTTAGATCCTTCTTCGTAAAAGTTTGCTTAAAAGTTACAACATTTAAAACAAGTCTTACAGTCCTGTTTGTTTTGAAAATGTTCAATATCGAACTGCGCTAACATCGTTAAATTATCTGGCTACTCTTCTGGTTTATTTGCTTTTTACTCCTACGATATGGTCCAAAAGTTAGCTTATAGTTAGACCTACTTCAAAAGTTACCCGAGTACTAGAAGAACAAACGTGCGTGTCATAGACATTATTACACTAAACCAATTTGTTGATTTTAGCTTGAGTATGGAATTGACTACGAGGCGGGGAAGGGGGTATTTATCGTGTTTTTCACAAATCCTAAAACAATTAAAACATCATCATGAATGTTCGTTATTATCTGGCCAAATCTTGTCTTAATATGATTCATTGTGAAATGTCAAAATGTTGACATTCGGGAAGAGTTTAGAACGCAAATTCCAAAAAAATCATCATTATCTGTCAGGATCCTTTCAAGGTTCAATTTATCAGATGGAGTGTGTCCAGATTTGCATATGTTGTTCAATATGTAGGGCACAAATCGGAAGGTATGTGCTAAGTTTAGTTTGTTTTTGGTGTGACAAATGTTCTTAAACTAATTGACCTAACAAGAATAGCAACCCGACGTTGTTAGTTTAAACTGGATCACTGTGACTTCGGAATAAACGTCATATTTGTATGTATTTTTAGAATACCTTTAGCACAATTTTTACCTTAACTTACATTACCACTCCGGCATATAATAGGGGGCATCAGGGTTGAATGATATACCTCTAGACCTCACCGCCCAAAATTCATTCACTGTATGCAGATCTGTTTTGAGCTAAACAATCTGCTTCTGTCGTAACCATTCTCAGCCAGTCTGCATTGTAGCTTTTTCATCATATGTTTAGGTGTCAGTGCTCAAGTTTTAGTTCACTGTCTTAAAAAGGATTAAAAAAGACGGTTTGATAATGAATTACGCTAAAATGTGTATAAGTTCTTACACAGCATCACCAGCTAGAGTTATAACTTATAAATGATCTTATTATAATGGAGCTAGGAAAGTTAAAAACGGAGGGTCTATACACATTTTTCCTAGGAAGTTTTAGGTCGACACGTGATACTTTTCTTATAGTTTCATGTGTTGTGGATCATTTAGCTATTTAAAAAAAATATTTTTGCATTATTGAAGATTAAAAACGTGAGCCGTCATCGTTGCGTGTTCCCGTTCTTTGTTTAGCTGTGAGTCGGTAGAGTAAGAGACTCTTAATCTCGGGGTCGCGTGTTCGAGCCCGACGTTGGGACATTTCTTTTATATTGTTCTTCATCATTATTTTTTTTCTGTCTCAAATCTGTCTAACACGTTCGGAGAACGGGGCATTTACTAGTTACATATAATTGAGCTAGGAAAGTTAAAAACGGAGGGTCTATACACATTTATCTTGGAAGTTTTAGATCGACAAGTGAAACTTTTCTTATAGTTTCATGTGTTGCGGATCGTGTAGCGATATTTAATTTTGATTTAAAGCCTAATTTTTGCGTTATTGAAGATTACAAAATTAAGCCGTCGTCGTTGCGTGTTTCCATCCTGTGTATAGCTGTGAGTCGGTAGAGCATGAGACTCTTAATTCGGAGTCGTGGGTTTGAGCCCCACGTTGAGACATTTTTTCATTGTTCTTAAATCTGGCTTACACGTTCGGAGAACAGGGCATCTACTTGTACACTTAATGCAGCTATATTTATGAGAATGTGTAAATATTTAAGATGTTTTTCACCAAAACTCATTTCGAAAGGCGTACGTCTTTTTTCTATGCAAATTTTATGATATACTTATTATTAGAAGAATAATGAATACAAAGCAATCCCCCTCCTTCAATCTTAATCAACTATTCCCTAAATTACCTTGTTTTATTAAGTCTTAGCAAATTGCCATATTTTAGCATATGAACAAATAAAAACCAACCGGACCTACAGCGTGATTTTATTACAACAGTTCTTTAGAGTTATGTTGTTTTTTGTATTATTTTGGTAAGTTTTCTTAGTTTATTCCATATAAGTTTGTTTTATAATTAAACTTTCCAATTAAGACGTTTTTAATATAGCTATATAGCTCAACATAAATTTAAAAAAAGGAAAATCATACATCAGTTGTCGTGTTTTTTTGTCCATTGTAGTACTTTTAACACAGGCTTTTATATATGATACAAATAAAAGACTGTCTTCTAAAAATTACTTACGTGACTTTCTAATCAATATTGATGAAAAAAAGGAACAAACTTATAATTTTTGGTAATATCACATTAGTCCAAAATATTATCAATGTTTTGACACCATTTTAAGTGGTATAGCCATACAATTAGGGAAGCAGGGGGGGATTTGTTATCCGGCGGTACATATTTTTGACGCATTAAAGAAATGACAGAAATTGCCGAAAAATCGTGTTTAATTTTTTTTCAAATAATTGTTGGGCCATAACCTAATATAACTATCTTTTAGACATCTTATATTCGAAGGAGAATTTGTAGGCCAATTAGTGTCTCCAGGGGCATAGAAAACGTGAAAAAATTGGCATACAAATCAAGTTTTTGATATTCTCATTAATATTCACGAATATGCAAATAAGTTTAAACGTTTATTTTTGTATATTAGGGAAGTTCATGAGATTACCTTTGCTTTGATATCAGATAGGCTTCTCTAGCTCATTTTGTTCTCAAGATATGGTCAATTTAAGAAATAACGCGCATATGATCGAAAATAGGGGGTCGTTGTTGAAATTGGTCGAATTGCAAACCAAAATATTTAAGAGAACTATTTTTTTGGACCCTTAGGAACCCATAGAACAATATTATATAGGCTATTTTTGCGACTGGCATGTGCCTGGATTTGGGGTCTGGGTGTTGGACTAATAGATGTGTTTTTAAAAAAAAATTCTGTAACTAATTGCCTTTGAAGATTTAAGCAATTCACAAAATTACTTTGATTTCAAAGGAAATTCAATATGCATTCAAGCTTTAACAACATACATGTTAGCTAAGTGAATGGTCAAAAAGAAATAAGACAAGTTCCAACAACAAATATTTTCGTTAATAACAATAATAGCGCGTATTGTCTTCAAGGACGTCAAATATTGAATGTTTCATACCGAAAAAGTTATCTTGTACAAGTCTACTTTGGACATTCCAAACTTTGAATACATTATTAATATGAAAATAGAAATGCTTTCCACAAAAGTATGATGATTGTATGTCTTATAAAATTATTGAGGTGTATAAACTTGTCAATAATTTGGTTACCTTCATGAGTGAAAAGCAAAGTTAAAATAATCCAACGGTTGAGTGATATCAATTATCCAATCAGTTTTCTCTACTTTTTGGAGTATATTGAGATCTCACCTGTCTCACCTGCCTGCGTCACTGTAGTCAGTGTTGGCCGCTGCACTTGATAATGCCACAATCGTTCTCCATTCTTCTTTGTCTTGGCTAGCCTTGACTACCTCGTGAATCCTGAGACCACTGGTGCAGGTGATATTTTCAATGAATGATGTCGGCGGTCTGCCTCTGTATCTCCTCACTTCCATCTTGCCTTGGAAAACACTTGAAATGAGATCAGTATTTGCGTTTCGAAAAGTGCCAGCATATCTCAACGTTCTTCGACGTACCATAGCCAAAACCCTCCTGATCACCCCAAGCTCATCCATAACATCTTCATGTGTACGTTTATCTGTCCAACTCACTCTTAACAGTCTTCTGTAGAACCACATTTCACCTGCCTCTAATCTTCTATTATGTTCTTTCCTTTGGGTCCATGCTTCACTACCATACAACATGACAGGCCATACTAGACATCTCAACAGCTTTTTTTTGAGATTTAAAGAGATGCCATGGTCTTTCAAAATGTTGTTCAGCTCTACCATTCTACTCTTGGCCATTCCTATTCTGATCTTTATGTCTTTAGTGCATGAGCCGTCATTTGACTTGAC
>JAUUEB010082178.1:0-15499 GCA_032362205.1 Clione limacina | reverse complement strand
CTGTATTCAGTCACAACACAACTAAGTTAATAATCTTACAAGTGTGTGAATATCCATACCAAAGAGGAAATAATTAGGCTATTACTCAGTGAACTGTATTCAGTCACAACACAACTAAGTTAATAATCTTACAAGTGTGTGAATATCCATACCAAAGAGGAAATAATTAGCCTATTACTCAGTCAACTGTATTCAGTCACAACACAACTAAGTTAATGGTCATTGTGTTTGGAGATTTTGATTTCTCTCACTTTTATCATTCTTAGCTGATAAAAACAGACTTATCTTAGCTGACCCACAACTTTGCAGGAATAGTTACTATCCATGTAAGACCACAAAACATATAGAGTATTAATAAATAGTAAAGTTTAACATTTACCATCGAGATGTTGGGAAGGTCGTACAAGGAGCTTTCAGGGACTATCCGGTCACCTTCTTCAGTTTGAACTGTTTAATGATTAATCACATGACAAAACAGCTTTGAAGATATGGGGGGGGGGGGCAGGCTGTATCGCTCTCTCCCTCAGCCTATTCAGTCTTGCCTAAGCAGTCTGTGCTTAGCCATCTGATTTTTTAGATCCTTTCACTTTTCTGTTATGTGATTGTCTTCTACAATTCAGAAGTTCCTGATTCTGAATCAAACAACAATATAGGAAACATGATTTTTTTTATTTGTTTTTTTTGCATACAAGATTATAAATTAGACTTAAATTGAATATTCACTTAATTGTTTTTGTTAAGGATTCCTCTACATATATTTGTCAATCATATTTTGCCCATTTAATAGAACCACAAGTGCCTTGTGTCCTGATTACTGATTACATCATTTTTGTTGTCATGTCTTTGTTCTCAGTATAACGTTTATCACCTATTTGATAACAGGCTTGGCTGGTTGTTATGCCATACTTTGCATTGATCATTTGTTTTGGGAAAACAGTCATTGAGAACACAGGTGTTTGGATTAATTAGACACGACTATACTCCTTCAATGGGGCCCTTATATGTACTTCTTATTATATATTATAGAGGAAGGGAGAGAAAGAGATTTGTATAGAGAGAAGGAGAGAAAGAGATTTTTTGTATAGAAAGAGGGAGAAAAAGAGATTTTTTGTATAGAGAGAGAGAGAGAGAAAAAGAGATTTTTTGTATAGAGAGAGAAAGAGAGAGAGAGAAAAAGAGATTTTTTGTATAGAGAGAGGGAGAAAAAGAGATTTTTTGTATAGAGAGAGAGAGAGAAAAAGAGATTTTTTGTATAGAGAGAGGGAGAAAAAGAGATTTTTTGTATAGAGAGAGGGAGAAAAAGAGATTTTTATAGAGAGAGGGAGAAAAAGAGATTTTTTATAGAGAGAGGGAGAAAAAGAGATTTTTTTTAGAGAGAGGGAAAAAAAGAGATTTTTTATAGAGAGAGAGGGAGAAAAAGAGAATTTTTATAGAGAGAGGGAGAAAAGAGATTTTTTATAGAGAGGGAGAAAAAGAGATTTTTTATAGAGAGAGGAAGAAAAAGAGATTTTTTATAGAGAGAGGGAGAAAAAGAGATTTTTTATAAAGAGAGAGGGAGAAAAAGAGATTTTTTATAGAGAGAGGGAGAAAAAGGGATTTTTTATAGAGAGAGGGAGAAAAAGAGATTTTTTATAGAGAGGGAGAAAAGGAGAGCAATTGATGCACTTGTACTATATTCAAACATCACCTATATCATGTATAGTGCAAGTCATCATTTTTTACCATGCATTTCAATTTTTAACTTTTCATATTTCTTTTTATTGTCTACCATATTAAAGTGCCATTGTAAGAGGGGCAGCAATGTCACCCTTTTCAAATACATTTGAATTGAATTATATCTTTTTTGTTGAACAGAATTGAAAATCAAAATGCCTACCAAGGTAGATAACCTGACCAATGCCTGCAGTGATAATCCTTGTGTGAAGGGAGATTGTCTATTGGATGATACTCTTGGCTTCAGATGTGCATGTCCTCTGGGTAGATCTGGCTCAATCTGTAATAAAGGTAATAGACTTTTTCATTGACATCTGTTTGTTTTGAAATGATTTATAATCACTATATAATATGCTTACGCAATGATGATGATGATGATGATGATGATGATGATGATGATGTTGATGATGATGATGATGATGATGATGACTATTAAATGTTGTGGTTTAACTTTAAAAACAAAGCTAGAAGATCATTTTTCAACTTAGTAATGAAAATAGCTACAGGGTTTGACCCATCGCAAATAGTGCTCTACTCTAATGGTCAGTGCTCTACTCTAATGGTCATCTGTCATGGTTATCTTTTATCTTCTTATTATATAAATGATTAATTTAAGTCAACAAGATTGCCAAAAAGGGAGTCAGTCACAGCTCACATAATGTTTTACAGCATACATTCTTTCACTGGTTTTAGCTCTGTTACGTCATATTTTGTGGTAGAGTCATGTGAAGGATTCTCTGGGCAAGGAAAGGAAAACTGAAGAAGAGAAATGTTATCATTGAGACATGAAATGTTAGGACAATATTAGAACAGGGAAAATGATATCTTCTGTTTGATGAACTTGAGCAACGCAACATGTACATCACAGGATTGTGGGAAGTAAGAAGGGGTAGAGAAGAATTATATAAAAGTACAACCTCGCAAAATTCAATTTAACGTAATGAAGTTGTTTAAACACAATCAACAGATCTCCTAGTCAAAAAAAGAACGAGGGAGTAGGGTGCACCTCATTGAATCTACGAGGGAGTAGGGTGCACCTCATTGAATCTACGAGGGAGTAGGGTGCACCTCATTGAATCTATTGATTAGAAGTTTATGTGTTGTTTACATTAATCCTGCAGCATGTTATAACTTTTTTGCCTATGGCCTTTACTAAACTATTTTAATTGAAATGAATTGATTATGATGTTGTTAACCATACAAACATTTCTCTATTCTCCAGAAAATGATTTCGTCACACCATCATTCAGTGGCAGATCATTCTTATCTGTGCATCTCCCTAAAAACATTGAAGCCACAAAGGACCTTCATATTGATGTAGTCTTCTCCACACTCAATGAGAATGGGATCATTCTGTATGCCTCCAAAAATACTGACGGGTCTGGAGACTTTGTGTCGTTGGCAATAAAAGACGGATTTGTTGAGTTCAGGTGCGCAATACTACGATCATAAAATTGATAAAGGTTGTTGATTGAAATTTTGAAATCTTTATTTAAAATGATTTGTTTTAAACCTGATATTCATGGCTAACATAGCAGATTTAATTCAAAAAGTTCACAAAAATTATTGTTGTTTTGGCAATAGTGGCCATTTTGAAAAATGTTGAAAAACAAGATATATTACCGTTACGCATTAGGTCATTGCTCTGAGATTCCTCACCAAGCCAAGCTGACATTGGGTACAAGCGTGTATCAAATTTGCCAGATTGGCTTTATATGTCAAAATTAATCCCTAATGTTGATGTTAACGTATTAAGTTACTAGCTAGAAGTAGTGTTGCTAACCATATTTTGTAATATGATTACATTGCATCTATTGAGTAATCTGGATGAGAGCCTCCCTTTGCATGATCAAGCTACCACAACAGGTTGCAAGGCTCAATTAATGACAATTTGTAAATAACAAAAATATTGTCTGCTGCCTGATGTTATTGTGAGATTTGAGCTGAGACTGGTCATCATGCTGTCAGTAAACTGTGTGTGGGTTGGATATGCAAGTTTTGCTACACCTAACATCCTATTTATGACAGCAAATGTGTGGCGACCCAAGAAAAAATTGACACAGCTGGTAAAATTCATGTCTTTTTTTTCTGTTAAGATTGCTACTGGTTACAGGGATGCAACTAAATTTATGTTTCTTTGCATAATCGTGACATGGTTATTTCCCCTCTTAGTAAAAAAAAAGTGGGTAGGAATTTATTCATTCTAGTGGCCATGCACCTTAATGTTTACATGGGCTATCCATGACTTTGTTTGTGATATCCTGGGCTGCCACACAAATTAGAAATGTCGAGTTAGTGTTCTTGTTGTCGTAATTCTATACCATATATTTGAGGGTGATTTTAAACCCTTTCCAATTTATCGATTGTGAGACATTTAGATTATAACTTTATTTCTTGACCGTCTATGTCCAGATATGACCTCGGTGCTGGTCCAGCTGTATTGAGGAGTAAAGCATCACTAGATATGAGTAAATCTCACACAGTGGCTGCTAGACGCAAGGCCCATGAGGGAATGCTGGTTGTTGACAATGAAAAACCTATCAAAGGCAGCTCACCAGATTCACATACATCTCTAGACTTGTCTGAACCAGTCATGCTTGGATATCATAAAGAAACAAACAAAGAGTAAGGATTTCACTGTCATTATGGGTACTGTACTGTATAAGCTCTTCCAATAAATAACTGGTCAATGTTACATAGCTCTTACCAGAAATAATGGGTCAATGTTCCATAGCTCACACCATAAATAATAGGTCAATGTTTCATAGCTCATACCATAAATAATGGGTCAATGTTACATAACTCTTACCATAAATAATGGGTCAATGTTTCATAGCTCTTACCATAATTAATGGGCCAATGTTGCATAGGTCTTACCATAAATAATGGGTCAATGTTTCATAGCTCATACCATAAATAATGGGTCAATGTTACATAACTCTTACCATAAATAATGAGTCAATGTTTCATAGCTCTTACCATAATTAATGGGCCAATGTTGCATAGCTCTTATCATAAATAATGGGTCAATGTTACATATTTTTACCATAAATAATGGGTCAATGTTCCATAACTCGTACCATAAATAATGGGTCAATGTTCATTAGCTCACACCATAAATAATGGGTCAATGTTTCATAGCTTATACCATAAATAATGGGTCAATGTTTCATAGCTCATACCATAAATAATGGGTCAATGTTTCATAGCTCATACCATAAATAATGGGTAAATGTTCATTAGCTTACACCATAAATAATGGGTCAATGTTCCATAGCTCACACCATAAATAATGGGTCAATGTTTCATAGCTCATACCAAAAATAATGGGTCCATTTTTTAAAGCTCTAACAATAAGTAATGGGTCAATGTTTCATAACTCTAAAAATAAGTAATGGGTCAATGTTTCATAGCTCTAAAAATAAGTAATTGGTCAATGTTTCATAGCTCTAACAATAAGTAATGGGTCAATGTTTCATAGCTCTAACATTAAGTAATTGGTCAATGTTTCATATTTCTTACCATAATATGCCATTAGTAATTTGCCAAGTTGATTGTCATGCTCTCTAGCTCTTTCCATAAGTAATTTGCTAATGTTCCATACCTCTTACCATACGTTAGATATGTTCTCAATGACTTCCTCAGGATATTTGAGCGTATTGGTGTTGATATTGGCCTTGTTGGCTGTATCCATCAGCTCAAGCTGACAGCAGCAAAGGAAGATTTCTATACATATAACCTGGCTTGGAGTGATATTGACTCTGATGTACTTACGGGTGTTGACATAAGTGAGTATCATAATGACAAGAATGGCGTACATCTGTAATCAAAAACTCACTACTACTATGAGTATCCTAATGAATTATTGACATTTTTTACCCATAACCTGGCCCTGCATGACGTAGACTCTGACATATATCATGGTGTTGACATTGTTAAATATTTAAAGTGTTATGATATTTAACTAACCTAACCCTAACCCAAACAATGTCAAAACGTAGCAAGTGACCATTATTTATTATGACCGAAGCTACAATCTTGATCTGCTTTTTTAAGGAGTTTTCATTTACAAGCTTCTAAATATGAGCTATTTAACATGGTTAGAAAAATGTGATACTAGTGCACTTATCAACATTTTACCCACTTTGGTCAACAAAACATCATCTTTTTCACTGCCTTAATTTTGCGGATATGAGAAATTGTCTAATCCCCCTGTTAAGAGAGGTTTAAGAACATACATTAAGGCTCCACAGCTACTCTCAAGTATATAATATTACAGCATAGGGTTGAAGGGTGCACCCATACATTGTTTGATCATAGCAAAAACATTTTGAATCAGACATGAGAAGGTTCAGCTAATGTGTGCTTACGTCTGTGAGACAGTGCAACTTTTCTCCCCTGCCAAACACTCATGACGGTTCTTAGGGAAATTCTTATTCCTCTAAACTATTTCTCTGTATAGATTATCACACTCAAGCAGAATTTTTGCTATTACTTCATTGCATAGGCAAAAAGATGAGATCCAAAATGTTGCTTTACTGGTAAAAAAAAATCATAAAAACAATTTTGTTAAGTTGACATAAAATCTTCTTAGTATGTTCTGACATGAAATTGATTGGTTTTAGTCTAAACGATTTATTTATGATGTGTTAATGATTAACTTTGTGTTTCATTTTTCTCAGCTGAATGTGGAAAAAATCCCTGCAAAAGTATGCCATGTTATAACGGAGCCACATGTCTTGTTCTTGGGGCAGAGATATTTGAATGTAGATGTCAAGATGGTTATAAAGGTGAGATAATTGATAATGTATGTAACAGGTATATCTTACCTTATATCTTACCTGTTACCAACAGGCATATATTTAGGGGGGGGGACATCATGCATAGTGTCCCCCCCCATATTATTTGACAGGTAAATTTACCAACAGGCATGTTTATTGTAGTTGCATGTGTGTGAAATATAAGGAACAATATATGAACAAAATTTAAAGTTTTACCTGGATTATGAAGTCAATTGATTGTGTCATGTGACACTAACGATAGAGAAATGCACAATATTTACCTTTGTTTTCCAATTTTTTGATATCCTTGATAAGCCCCTGGATATCAACCTGTATGAACTGACATTAGATACGCCCTAAATTTAAATAAAAAAATCAAATTGATTAAATCGAACGAGATGGAGACAAAACAAACGCAGCTATAAAAGATTCAAGACTTTCAATGGGATGTTGATAAATATCAGCTAGGTTACTTGCAAGGGCTCATGCAGGCTTCTACACAAAACTGTTTTTTTTTATTAAACGTTTAAAAAAAGATTATAAAAAATTTAGTTTTGATTGGCCAAAAAGGGGAACAAATAACATTAATTAGAAACTACTATATATGACTTAGGATATATGAAAACATCATACAAGGTGTTCCATAGTCTAGTCATACTTAAAGAAAGAGTTTCTGGTAGTGTCTGTCCTGGCAAATGGTATAAAGATGTTTCTATTCTGAATTGTGTGCTTTTGATTAGGAGTAAGGTTATAAGTTTTATATGGATCATTTCATTGAGCGCCTTGTTCAGGATTGTGGCTTTTGACCTAGCTTTTCTCGCATTTAAGCTAACCCTAATATTTGTTTATCTCTAAACATCCATTGAATATTTGGATGTATTTTATCATTTCCATATTACATAGAAATTAATGAGCTCAAGCTCAACTATAACTAACTCTTACAATACGAAATTAACTTTTATCTCTTTGAAGGTCTCTCTTGTGAGACAATGATGGACCCATGTGCCAGTGAACCGTGTCAGTATGGAGGTACTTGTGTACCAACGTCAGGGCAAGAAGGATTCTTCTGTCAGTGTACACACGGTAGGGAGGGACTCAAGTGTGAGAGAGGTGAGTACAACTGGCAATACAAAGTCTAGTTGAACATACTTCTAATATTTACATAATTTATGTGTTAATGATTATCTGGCACATGCTAAGATGCTACGTTCTTCAAAAGGATACCTTACAATATGATAAAATTTCAGTCTTTTAATGCATTTTGTAGTTCAAAATCTCTATTACCTTTCACTGTAGTTTATCAACATGAGACCAAGAGGACTAATCTTACGTTGATGACAGCTAACACATTTGAATTTTTTAAGTGGCCACATCCCAATTTCAGAAGGTACTTTGTTATTCAAAATACTGGAGTAACAGTTGGAAAACAAATGATCGTGGTCAAGTTCACTAGGGAAAAAAAACATATCTTCTGTGTTATTTATTTTCTCCACCTTCCCCACACAGAGTCTATACCAGCAGTCCATGTGCCTCAGTTTACAGGTGACTCCTATATGGAACTTCCTTTGGAGGAAAAACTGTCGATATCCATGTCTATCACAGTCTGGTTCAAAACTAATGATGCTAATGGTGAGTTGGGACATTTAACAAGAGTTCTATTTCAACAGAATCTAAGTAGTGTCAAAATAGTGATTAAGTCATTAAAAAACTAGAGTTTAATTTCAACAGCATAGAAATAGTAGGTATTAAGTCCTTTCTAACTTATTAGCCTGTTAAAAATATTGCAATGCCCATTTACTTTCATAAAATTTGATGAAAAATTAAATACTTCTTCATTAAGCTGTTTGAAAATGACTCAGGTTTTATACTGATGGTCACTCAATCTTTTTCTAACAGGTATTAATTATGGAAGTGCTTCCTTGCACAATAGAGTCAAAAGCTAAACATGGCTTTATCTCTGTTGTTTATGTACCCATTTTACAAATTTGGTCTTGAAATAAACCTAATAGTAGGTTTCATCAATTAAAAGAAAGATTGAATGAAACAAAGATATATTGACAAAAATATGTTACTTTTAAGTTTTGATGACATCACAGATTCATTTCTATAAAAATCATCGTTTTTCCTCCTTGAAATATGTTTAAGGTGTATGTTTCCGAAATCAACAAATAAAATATCAAAAGAAAGATATAGCAAGACAATTAAAAATATGCAAACTTAAAGAAAATCAGACTTATATTAAGCGCGTACGAGACCATAAGGCAAAATCAATACTATTGTCCAAATAAGGTTGGCCATTAATTATACTGATAGCCACTTAATGTTTATCCTATAGGTATCATCCTGTTGCTGACTCAGCGCCCTGGTGGACAAGGTGATTATGTCTGCCTACACATAGAGAATAAAAACCTTGTTTTCACATACTATCTTGGAGCTGGTATTGGACGTATTGAGTAAGTTCTCACCTTATATAAAGCCATGAATACAATTATTGTGTTTGAATTTTTTACCAAGTATTGATAGTAATTAATGTAACTTTCAAAATGACTGAAAACTTGTTGATTTTTGTCTCCCATTGCATTAGATAGATAGCAGCCTGATTCAGAGAGATGGTTGATTTCATTCTTTACAGTGTAAATGAAATAAAATGCTATACTGCATTGCAAAGTAAGACATTTGTAAGTGATTTTTAAAAATTGTAAAAGTTTCCTCCTTTAGAAATTTGACCTAAATCAAAAAAGTAGTACTGTAAAGAACTGTTTTCCCCCCCAGTAACCAAGTCACAAAATATCCTCCTCGCAAATTTCAAAATTAAAGTTTCTGCAAACAAAAACCTGAGTACCAAAGTTAACGCTGTGTTCAGTTCAAACTTAAATGTTTCATCATAATACTTGTGATGTTAATGGTTTTCAGGAGCAAGAAACACATTCGCTTGGATGAGTGGCACGAGGTGACTATCAAGAGAGAGGGTCGCATGGGCTCAATGAAAATTGATGGACACAAACCGGTTACCTCAGAATCATCCGTAAGTATTCATCTTTATCTTGTTTTCTAATAAACTCTAACTCTTGAAATCTCATATTATAAGTCTGACGAGGTCAAATGTCATCATAGTGTAGAGCTACAATGGTAATAGCTATGTCTGTTTGTTTTTCTACTGTATAAAGATCAAACTTATTCAGAAAGACTATTCATTAATCTTGACGATGTTGAACTTTGTTGAGAAACTAAATCTGTGAAAAGATTATTTTGGGTGTATTATTGTAACTACAGAAACAGGCAATGGTAACATCAAAACAAGTGTTATTACATTAATACATTATTACATTAATTTGAACAACACTGTAGTTTGAAAATATTTTTTCAAAGGTTACTAAAATATTTGATAAATTTGGAACAATTCATATAATTTTGCTATGATATGAGATTTTATCCCTTTACATTATTTATTGTACTATAATGATTATCTTTCATGCTGCTTCCTGTTCCTCAGTCTTTGGATTTAAGGGTTTGTAGAAAAACAAAATGCACTGTTTAGATTGAGATTGTGTTTGTGGATCTTTTTTTCATTTGATTTTTGATTGATCTTTTATATGCTCTGTGCACATAAATTGCTCCCTTGACAACTCATGAAAATACTTAACCTTTATCAAATGGCCATTGTAAGAGTGGTAGCAGTGCCAAAATGTTACCCTTTTAAAATGAAGATGATTGAATTGACAAGGCATGAATAGTTTTGAGAAATGGCTACTTCAAAATGAAGTGCCAAATTTAATTTTTAAGACATAGAAAAAATTTATGTTACATGACAAATTCTAGAAATATGAGGTGCTGGTTTGCCACAGGTGTTCCCGACACCTATGAGTCGAGGACAATAAAAACTTATGCTGTATTAAAAACAATTATTAAAACTAGTAGATGCCTCATTCTCCAAACGTGTAAGACAGATTTGCCAATTAGGACACAGGGTGAGAGTATTATTTAATATTTCTTTTACATAAACCAATTAACACGCCACAACGACGGCTAAGCGCAGACAAGAAAAACAGGACGGGAAAACGTAACGACAATGGCTCAATTTTTAATCTTCAAGAACGCAAAAATTAGGCTTTTAATCAAAAAATAAATATTGCTACACAATCTGCAACACATGAAACTATAAGAAAAGAACACTCGTTGATCTAAAACTTCCTAAAAAAAGGTGTATAGACCCTCTGTTTTTAACTTTCCTAGCTTCATTATAATAAGATACATTTAACTGTAACTCTCTGGTGTAAAAGTAAAGAGGCATATAAAGATGTATTATTTGGTATTGGTAGAAAAAGTTAACAACAGTCATTTTTCAGTCTATGTAAAGAACTCCCATTATTTGAAGCCCATGGCTATTACGTGACCACACAAACGGTCATCATGCTAAGTAGTATAGACATCTAAAATATTTTTGAACATAAAAAAGTCTTATATACTTTTATTTTCTATTTATTGGAAATGCATGGGTGAATGGCTTTGTGAGCACATTCGGTCACATAGTATTTATGTGAACTGCGATATGTGAAATATACTATATATTAAATGATGTGTACCTCCTGAGCTATAAATATTACAGAGATTTTTTTTAAATGCCTGTTTGTGAAGGACATATGATTATATTCTTGAGGGTAGTAAATAGTTTTTATCGTCTTTTATTTATTAAAAATGCATGGGTGAATGGCTTTGTGAGCACATTCGGTCACATTATATATAATGTGAATTTCAGTTTGGAAAGAATACTATAACTAGTCCAGAGATTTTTTAATTCATGTTTGTGATGGACATATGATTATATTCTTAAGTATATACTTTTGATCTTTTATATTTATTAAAAATGCATGGGTGAATGGCTTTGTGAGCACTTTCGGTCACATAATATTAATGTGAATGGCGGTATGTGAAATATAGTTAACTCTATAAGCTCAAGGTGTACCTTCCTGAGGTATAATTTTGTTTGTTTTGTTCATTGTAAATTACTATACTTTAGATCAATTGCTCCATGTTTATATGCATGCTGTCAGGTAAAGCACCCATGAGGTGAACATCAATGAGAATAAAGCATTCATAATTTCATTTGGTTAACTACTCCAGCGGTTTATAACTTTTTTGTGAAAAATATTTGAACTGATTATTGTTAGGCCTAAACTTAGTTAATTTATCTAGAAGGTATTTCTTCTGGAGCAAGTATCAAAAGATTTTTTGTGGTGACAGGGTCTTATTTTTGTTTTAGGATTTTATAGTTTTATATGTTTCAATAAGGTCACCTCTGGCCGTCTAAATTCAACACTATGTAGTTTAAGGTATTCTAAACCTTATTCGTGATCCATATATCAAGTGCCAATGACACCTAGTAAAGTAACGTTCAAGTAATCTATTATCAGCATACCAGATTGGTTTTTGTCCTGGTAGGTCTTGTGCAACCCAGCTTTGACAACTTTTCATACATGGATGGATAGCCTGGACAATAATATTTCACTTGTGTGAAAAAAGAATTATCATGTTCTTAAATCACTGACACAAATATTTTATATAAGAAGTTGGGCTGGTCTTTTTAAGATCTAATATAGGGTCAGTCCAAAGGCTGTAGAACAAATTGAGTAAGGAAAAAAATGTTGTGTGTTTTCAAGCCCCGGAAAAATGATTCTACATATATAACATTTGAATATTGCTTGACCATTGGTCATCTTAAATCTACCAAATAGGAAAACATTTAGAAGTTGTACAGCACAAGAATCGAGATTGCTGACAGAGAAGCGCAATTTTCAAATTTTAAACCTTTTATGACTTTTAAACAATAATTAAGGAAACTCCTTTAAACTGGGAAATTTGTTTGTGGAATTGAGAATTTCAAATAGCCAAAATTTAGATAGAAGTTTTCCGTTTGGGATTAAGATAGTAGTTTTCCATTGGGGATTAAGATAGTAGTTTTCTGTTGGAGATTACTGAAAAATATTATTTATGTGAAACTTCTCACAAGAGTAGTGTGCAATATTGATGAACATGTTATAACAATAACTTTACTTGTTATGTTATGAATATCTTGCTGTGTCGAGTTAACAGTTGTACTGTTCAAGACTTTTTCTTAAAGAATGCACATTACAACTTTGATTCTTGTTTTGTTTGTTTGTGTACATGTTACCAGCAAACTTTGAAATTATCCATTTTATAAAAAAGCTAGGCAAAGTATACAATCAAAGGAACTTCATCCTTTGTTGAATTGCAAAAAAACATTGTTACAACTGAGATAGGTTCAAATCAAAGTTGGAGATATGAAAAGTTTATTTCCTCAAAAATATCTTGAGAGAAAGACAAAATGTGGAGAACTTGAATAAATATTATCATTATCTTTAACATCTTTGATCATCATCATTATCATCATCATTATCAATGTATAGACCATATAAGCCATGGGTTAGACTTAGCATAGCATAGTGTTACGGCAACTTTAGGCTGTTAAAGCTTTGGCCTTGGTCTTGGCTATGCAATTTCTGATTTCCAAACCTGTTGGTCTTTGGAAAGCTACGAACAGAATCCTTTGACCTTCAAATCCTCATCAATGAGCTAGTTCCATTTGTTCAAGGGTCAGCCAGTTGTACTCATCCAATCATACATTGTTTGTTGTCATATGCAGTCTTAATTGTTTCTGTGTTTTATGACTTTAGCAATATTAGAGATGATGATTGTTACATACTTTGCCTAGACATTGTATAATAATGCCTTATTTCATACTTTGCTAGTATAACATATTGATGATATGGAAAACATATTTTTAAATGCATGAGATTAGTATTTGTGTAAAACCTTTAAGTTGAAATTGTGTTAATTTTTGCGTTGAGGATTGCATGATGTGCCCCATTATGCATCTTTTTTCATTGTCATACTGTGTGTCTATAATTCTATGTTTGATTAAAAAAGATGATTGATACAAACTCTTTGGAAAAAGAATCAAAACTCTTTGGTGCACAGAGTGTTCTTGAAAATTCATCACTTTCTTTTCGTTTCAAATATTGAGCACGTGATCACAAGTTGAGTTTGCTTGTCTTTGTTTGGTTCATTTGATTTGGCTTGGAGTGTATTTGTTTGTAATCTCTGTAAGAAAAGCATCATATTCGGGATTTGTTTTGCTATATCCCTGTTCTTTAAGTTAGTTTGTTTTGTCTTATGTTTTTATTTTCCTTCTTTTCATTTGCTGTTTCTTCGGTAATATCTCAACTTTTGTTAACACTGCATGGATGGAAGGTTTTACCTAAAAATGAATTTTACAAATGGTTGCTGAGGAGACATGTTGACATCTCACACCTCTATGAAGAGGAAAACTTGAAATCAACATGATCAGGGCATAAACCTAAGAGACCTTTTGAAATGAACATTGACAATAATTGAGTCGAAATAAATATATTTCCATCTAGATTTCTCATATAACTGTATATTTTTTTAACTTGCTCATTTCGGCACCTGTAGGATCTATTGTCCTAATTCTCTTTAGGAAAATATTTCAGAATATTGCAATAATTATCTACAAAAATGAGATCTTAAAAAATATTTAATTAAAGTTAAAGTTGTCCAAAATGATAGTTAACAAGTGTAACAAGCAAAGTGAATTGCTCTTGGAAATCCCAGAACATAAAATATTACATAGAATAGAATTACATTTAGACATATACCATCAAGTTTATTTCAAAGCTCATCAGGAGCTTTCGGCGACCATCATATTGCCTTCATCAAGCTGAACTGTTTGTCACATTACTAGATGATGATGATTGATCATGTGACAAAACAGTTATAAAATATAATGTTTATAGCATTGTAAAAGTTTTATTAGTCAGAAACAAATTGATATATATTGGTGATAAGGGTACTACATTTTCAGGTTTTCTTATCACCCAGCTTAGTTGCATGTATGAAAGTAATTGAAACTTTGAATATTTATTTATTATGTTTTATCTTTCTCAATCATAGTATATTTTATCTCTTATATAAATGAATTGAGAATAAGGTAAAATGTCTAAAATAAATATTTGGTGAGATTTAAACCCAATATCTTATTTTAATTAAAAGACAACACATTCTTGTAATTATAAGAGACCTGATCTTTATACACACTTTAACATAGATTGTTGGACCTTTGCATATATCTTTCTTATCTGTGATCTTACCCATGATCGTGTGATCTTCAATTGTATTAATGTATATACAATAATCTACATATATAGCAGTTGTTTCCAAAATTGTTAAATTCTTATGACTTATTTGAAAATTACAGGTATTTTTAGGAGACTCCAATTTGTCTTGATTTGAGTGTTAAGGAAATCTACAGCAGTCAGTTTTCACTTTAATGTATCAATCTACAGTAACATTTTAAGTGTTGAATTGTTTTATATATTAAAAACCTTAATAGTAGCAGAAAGAATATTTTAAGATCACACAACTTTTTTTGTGATCTATGTATTTAAAAAATATGAACCCTTTGTTTTTGTGCGCATATCTATCTTAGTGACATTTGTGATAAGATTTAAATTATATTTTTGTTACTACTATGTCCACTTCATTTGTGATTAAATCTTATTGTGTTTGTTGACCAGGGCTCATCATCCATGCTGAACATTGATGACCGTCCACTGTTCCTTGGAGGTTCTAAACAAATAGAAGATGTCCCTTCAGATGTTACAGTGAAAACTGGACTCCGTGGAGCCATACAGAGGGTAAACATAGTTGATAGCCATAATTTAGATTGCCATATATACTCGCAGATGGTATGTTACTTTTTACTAAAAAAATGCATGTAGAAAATCAACCACAATGTGGTTGCCAGATATAGCAACACACTATTACAAATTAAGGGGAAAAGGGATGGAATGAAATTGGGTTGAAGAATTAACATCCCTGATAATATAATGAGTGTGTGTTTTGGTGAATGAGGGGGGGGGGATGAAAACTTGTTCTAATGTTTGGGCGTTTTAATGGGCAAACGATAA
>JAUUEB010082177.1:0-24701 GCA_032362205.1 Clione limacina | reverse complement strand
AGCGAGAGAGAGAGAGAGAGAGAGAGAGAGAGAGAGAGAGAGAGAGAGAGTGAAAAAATTAATTTCTACCTACATTCCTTCATCTAATGTATTTATTTATCTGTTTATTAATTTCCTTTATTCCTTATATTTGATCTTGCTTTGTTACTTGTTCCTGGAAAAATAACGTACACCAGAAAATATAAACAGAATGTGGATGTGAAAATAAGAGATCAAGTACGGGCTGACATTATAACATTGTGATGAAAGTATTATAAAGGTATAGAGAATGTATCAGGGATGTCGTCCTAGATCTAACTCATATAATGATGATATTTTATGAGAACCAGACTGTCTTCGTTATGTTAATGGCGAGTGAAGTACTTCTGACAGCACCAGTCTCGCTAAACAGAAACAGACGCTGGGTACAAATTCCCTATACGCAAGAACGCATTTCGCACATACACACACATATAAACAGTCATCACCAGAGTTCTTACCAAAGGTGAAACAAAGACACCCATCACTCACCATCACATCATGTTCGTTCATGTTATAATAATTTGTTTCATAAAAACTTGTTGCATAATCTTTCGCGTAAAAATGACTTCACAAAAACTAGTGGCTTAATTTTCCCAACCTTACGTTAGATAATGATTTCAGATTCCGAGACATCCACATCACACGAACTTCACAAAAGATTATATCAATATTCTTCGGGAAATAAGATAAAGATTGTTTTATACATTCTAACATAACGGAAATAAGAAATTGTAGTGCAGTGGAACTTTAACCTTAGACAAATAAAAGTTTACGACATAATCAAGTAGTTTTATTTGTTGACATTTTCGGCAAGCCGGCCTATTGAAAAGGTCAAGTCGCAAATGAAGCTTGCAAATGTCAAAAACATTGCTCTTAAAGATATCGGGTTTGTTGAAAGGTGTTGAAAGGTTCATTAAGCTTTCAATAGCAGCGTAGAAGTTTCTGTTTTGATGAGGTATAAGGTTTGAATTATAAAGACCACATCGAAGAACGAGGCAGACAAGAAAGTTATTTGAGTGTGTAATGATAATAATGGTAAAAGGGTATGATATTGATACACCGCTGTGTAAATACTGTCCTGATGTTCATTAATGTGGAAGAGGAGTAATGAATAATTATGAGATGTATTACCTTCGCCAGGTAAGATGGAAGCTAGAAGCTCTTGGAATAGATGTGTGTTCACACTGAATAACCCTACAAAGATGGCCTCCGTACAATGAAGACATGTCAGAATTGATTAAGAATGAATTTTTGGTTAAGCTTTAAATAATACATGCGTTATTATTTGTACATAAATGTCACAGATACATACGTCTCTTCTGTCAGGTTTCTTCATTTAAGATATCTCTCTTAGTCACTTTCTTTTTTTTAAATATGTATACTTCTTCACTCTTTCATATTTTATCTCCGATAGATGTACAAACAAAATTCAAAACATTCTTCTCAAAGAAAGTCAATAAAACCCGGTTTGTGAAATAAATAAAACAAAACAAATATAAGTTAACAATATAGAACACGCTAGACACATTATAAAACAGAACAAAATGATCAATGTCAAGATCACACGTTATTTAATTAAATTTCATAAATTGACACCATCCTTTTTTAAAGATGCAAATTAAAGTAACTGTCTTGTTCAATGATATCAGTTACTAAAAATATCCATAGTTCATAGGTCGTGCACCGGTGTACGATATACCTGTAGTTTTCACAACGTCCCCAACAAAATAAAGTGAATACTACTCACATAGTAAAGAATGTGGCACGTTCAGTGACGCGACGAAAGCCGTCATCAACCATGCACAATAAATACTGGTGAGTTGTCATCACCTTGGCACATGTACATTTTTCACATCACCACATCAACTCTTTGCAACATCGACATAAAGATTTTCTTGTTTTATCTCCCTTCTATCAACAACTAAGATCTTTGTTATTGCCCCTGTATCAACATACAAATTCTCAAAGTGATACTAAAGGGATGTGCTAATTGGTCGATGTTTTCTTCATGATTGAAGTAAGCACAAAAAGGTATAATTTGAGGAACGCTATTGCTTTTTATAGGACACGGGATAACTTATGGAAACAGTAACGCCGTGTTTCTATGTATAGAATTTGGGATTTGTTATCAACAAAAGTATACAAGAAAATATATTTTTGTTCACTATGCAATTTTCTCAAAATATAAATGTTTACTTAGACTCTTGTGATCAATTATTTGTTATTTTTAACAATTCTGGTAGGGTTTCGAGATTATTAAAGAACATGTGACAGTTTTTAGAAAGCAACGTCTGGGATAAGCTTTTTGCTAATTCATATTTGCAAGAGGACAGAAATAAATTATGACACACATTCCTATTGTTTAAAGATAAAAACATGGTAATCATTCCTGACGTTGCAAAATAAGGCTAAGCGTATTCGAATAAAAAAGCACTTGTTGAATTCTATTTAGGATGCAGCAAAACGAAACTACAATAAATCGAATTAATCTTTGCACAATCTGGCAGTTAAATTTATTACTTCTGTCTACAGCATTGATTTCAAACTTGCACTCGCCGAAAAGACAAGTCTGTTTGCTAAATTTTGTTCAAGCACCCTAACAGCTGTTAGATTGTATGAAACTAGACTTTTCAAATCATTGTCCCACACATTTCCACAGGTTGGAAACAAAACTCAACAGGATAAAGTCAATTGCTTATTTAAACATGTTTCTCAAATAAACACCCCGTTTAGGATTCCATAAAATCATCTTAACTCATAACTCGTGTTCTTTGTGTAATTCATTTACCCAGCCACCCACCATTTTGCCGTCGCAGACGACGCTCACTATAATCAACCTATATAATTAATGGCTTCCTTGGTATTTTTATAGCCATTTTTAACGTCTGTGGCTAATTGGGTAAAAAAGGCAATATATATAGAATAAAAATGAGGAAAAGACTCGCCTTAAAAAATTAATGCATCAGAGAAGAAAATGGCGTCTATAATGTTTGCAACAAGACAAGTGTTGCCGACTTCATTACGACAATACCCGATCCTTAATGACCGCCCTCCATTGTTTTTTGACACCATTAAAGATCAGAAGCTTAGCTCTAATGACAAGTTGCAACTCGGTGATAATACATAAAGAACGATAACTCTAACAGGAAGATGGGGGCGGAATTGTGGGACATAAGTCAGAATAGAGGGCATACTAAGTTGGAAAGGTCATAAGAAGCCTTGATATTTTTTAGATCATTCTCAGCCCTCTGAAGAGTTTAAGATGTTGAAGTATTTATGATTTACGGTTCATCGAGCAAGCAGTGAAATAGAAACAGGTTTCTTTCTTACCAAAATTTCACGGTGAATTCCCACAGACTGAAACGTCCACAGATTTAAATTGTTGTCTGGGATCTTTCGCTTTGTTTTGATATTCCATTTTTGGACTCTGCGTGAAGATATTTGGGCGGGGTTTCTTTCCTTAATTAGTATGTTTGTATTTCTCAAAATAAGAAATACGAGATAAGTTAAAGATATTTTTAGAACGTGGGAAATTTAGAACAAAGGCAAGTTGTAAAACTCCAGTATTTAAACGACGTGTCAAGTGCTATAGATTTAGACTTGTGTTCCTGATAGACAGATATTTCCTTTTATTTCGTATCTTGTAATTTGTTCAACAACAAATAAGATTTCCAACACCCTGCCCCCCCCCCCTCCGTGAACTCTGTTTTATCCATCTTCCGTCAGCTCTCTTTCCTTCTTTGCTATCTAATTACCCTCATATCTCAATTTTTGTCTCTTTCTCTCTATAAACTCAAATCTCCTTTCCTCCCTCTTTTCTTCACTTGAGACACTTTTTAATCCACACATTGCTTTCTTCCGTTTTTCTCTCTCTAAATCTCTAATTCCTTTCTTCGCCTTTCAACATTTGAGACAATTTTTTACTTCACATATTGCATTTCCTCATGTATTAATCACCGAATAAACATTATAAAGTTCCGCTAAAGTAAAACAATCCTTTAAACAGATGCATTGGGGAAATAATCATTGGTTTTGATTAACTTATTTTCTGTCTTCCTGTTTTCGTATGATTTCTATTTACTGGTTTAGTTAAAGGCTTCGATTATTTTTCGGTGTTGTTTCAAGTTATCAAGTTTGGAGTTATAAATAACAGCTTTGTTGCACAAGAGCATACGTCAACAATTAGTTATAATTAGCAATAATGGAAGATAATATTATTAAGATGACAAAAAAATTAAAATAAATTATAGCAATGAAACAAAAACTAAGCAAAACATATGCAAACCAAAAGAAAAACAAAAACGTAGTTGAAATAATAAAAGAACAAAAATGAGATAAATTAGAGCTTAAAGACAGACAAAGACGGAGAGAAAGAGAGTGAATAGACAAAAATATACCGACAGTGCAGTGTGAGAAAAAATTTACAAGACAACAAGACAGAGACATATCTATCTATTAGAAATCTGTGTGTAGCATTTCTTGCACACCACCCGTACATATATACATACATACATAAATACATACACTTTTTCATTTTTTACAATCAACACAAATACCTACATTCACCCGTCTCATCTTTTCGCGTGCAAGTGTGGCCTTAGATGACCTCTAACCTTTCGCTCACGCGTAAGAAGCCTTCTTTTTAAAGGTCAAACATTGTGAACATCCTCTTCAGGTTGAATAGCTGCGAGCGTTTGTTTACATGTGTGTCTCCTTATCCGTGAACTGTTAGTGTGTGTTGGGGCTTTCCGTCGTGTGGCAGATTTTTGACAGACTTGTAAATGTTACGTACCTGGCATAAAGGGCTGTGAGATAACGGGGTGATATATATACGTCAATATTATGTAATCATGTTTATTTAATCACGTTAGACGATGACAATGTTTGAAGGTTTCATGTTTATTAGTGTATGCAGAATGCAGAACAACAACATACAAAAAACGTGTGACAGTGACTGGAAACGAAACAAAAAACAAAACTAAAAAATCATACAAATGACTGGAAACGAAACAAAAAACAAAACGACAAACAAATACAAATGTTTTATTTTTGTGTGAAATTTTTGTAAGCCAATCTGGCCTTTCTGAGATGTGAAGTCACTGTTGTCAGCAAATTCTTGTTTTTATGGTAAGAATGCGATTGGAAAAGAACGTGTATTTACACAGTTTCATCTTACTCAGTATTATTCTTAATGGCGGGACTGGCTAAATTGTGTTTGAAATTGTAGAGATTTATGTTAAGCTATTTCTTAATCTATAATAAGAAAATCTTCGATGAAGTGGACAGGTTTTGTAAAGATTAGCAGACTGAATTATAGATCAATAATTTGTTGTGATAAGGAAGGATCTCTCCAAACGGATACCCGCTAAGTCTAAGGTCTGCGAGAGATATATCTATTCATAATAGACCACTGTCCGATAGGTTTAGGGTCTGGAAGAGATATATCTATTCACAACATCATTGCCAAAATACACTCGCCTTCAGGCACTACAGGTGAGCGCAAGGCAGGTGTATTGGCTACCCAAAGATCAAACAATGCTATGTTTGACTTGGTCCTTTTATGTTCTAACAAATTATTTCCCCCTCGGTTACTCATCTATATTTCACCTGGTGATTCATAATATACATAAACATGTTAGAAACATAAGTTATTAAGGTGAGTGAACGCATACTTTTGACATTCCTATCACACTGAGAAACAACAACAATCATAATATCAATCATAATATCAACAACAAAAGCTCTCTTGGAAACACGATATTAACACAAATATTTTAATTACAGAAGAAGACTAAAAATCAGCGAGATGTCGCAACACTGTTAATCCGAAATTTCACTCACGCCAGTTCTACCGCCAATCCCTTGTCCAGACTGATATCGCGTTTTCTCTCCACGTGTAGGTATAAATACCTACATTCAAAGTAGGTAGAATTACCTACATTCAACTTCACTTTAGCGAGGATCAGAAACGGGAGATGTTGCTTATATCTATGTCACAACAAATCCTTTAGGTGTCCATGGGGGATTCAGCCCCCGGGTTTGTTTCTCTCGTAAATGGAAGTATACTACATAGTCGTTGTTCATGTTTGTGTCTATAATTTGTTGTGAGGTAGTATGTTGGGAAAGACAACACTACACTAAGTGTCACTACTGAGAGCTTGTTTTCTGATGTCACTCAAATGATCAGCGTGTGAGTGAGTAGTAGGGTGATACAGTGATACTGGGATACCTAAGATCTTGAAAAGTAGATACATTCCAAAACGAACAAACTACATGCAGGTGTTTTATCGTTACTGAAAAACTGAGGCAACAATGTTCAAGCTTTTAACTTACGATTATAATTGCTAAAATTGTTTCAATACCTCTAATAAATGCCTAATTCTTATTCAATTATATGCATTTTATTTGTATGGTAGCAACATTTCTACGACAAACACTCCATGTTTTTTTTTTTAATATTCTGATCTTGTCTTTCGGTTTAATTGTTTCACTCAAACTGTTTCTTTCTTGAAGTTCACTAGATCTAGTCTTATCTGGCGCCTATGTCTGTCTCTATATTAAATTTACCTATTTCAGTTTATATTTGATGATGCGTGCTCTACTTTTATATTGATTTTTTTTGTTAATATCAGGTATTCATATTGTAGGAAAAACATTATGATCCCAACCAAAGTGAACAACGATTATGTTTTACAGTGATCTAGTATTCTTAACCCCTTACAGAAGCAGTTGACGCCATATCTCTTCTGTGTTTTATCTTATCTTGTCCATCTCTGATATGCTTTAGGGGGGCATGACACTATGCCAGAGATGCCCAGTGACTCCTTTGGTATGCCACGATGTCATTGATAGCTAAATGCACATGGCTTGTGGCTAGACTCTGGATATCTTGTTCAAAACGTCATCATTTTGTGGGTAGCTAACTGATAACTAACTGCACATGGCCGATAGAAGGCATTGGTTGATCATGGGGAATGTATGGCCTTTTAGAAAAACGGGAATGTTCATATTATTTTTCCACAAATAGGCCTTAATGTATACTTAAATTTATATTAAGTCTGGCTTAACCGGAAACAGTTTTTGTTTCAATGATATTTAATCCTACAGCGTAAAAGCTATGAAGAGACGTGCCATATTGATTTCGTATCCGATAAGTTCAAAGATAGATCAGGGCTTCCGCTTTTGCAGCCGATCAAAACAAAGATGGCAGATTTCGAAGTAAGCATAACTGTAATGACATGATTATGTCGAGTTGACCTTCTTCTTATTATATTTTTCTTTGATCTTTTGTCCTATTTCTTTGAGGGTTTTTACAACACTTGAAGACACATTTTTTGTACCTTTTGAAGACATATATTATGGCATTTGCACACCATTGTGATAACTAATACATTGAATCAAGGCATAATTGACTAAAGTAAACCCTATTCATATGTTCTCTATTTGTTGTGAAGCCTTATAATTCTAGATAATTTACCGGAGATAAATTGGGAAGTAAAGCGAAGACGATAGTTCAGTCTTGATACCGTGTAGATGATTAATGTTGCAGGTCTAATTAACCCGCCCTCGTTATTCCCGATTCGAAGCATCAATGCCTAATGTAAAGGAACCAAATGAATAAATAGAGTGCAGGAAGGTATTGGATGTCTGAATTCACACATGTCATTCATATCTTGTTTACTTGGATGTCCTCATTCAGACCATATGTGTTCTGAATTTCTTGTCTTTATGTTTGTTGTTTATATATGTACCATATGTATGTTTGGGTTAACGTGTAAAGTCAACAAAGATGCCATGCATACAGGCAGCTTCCCCTCGATAGAACTCTGAGGCTAATCCAAGGAGGTTATTACCCTCCTTTGCCCTATCGGAGTGGATTATATCCGATCTTATCCGGAGTTTGATTGCTCTGCGCAGGCGCAAAACTATGCAACTACACGTGTATCTCATCGGTGGTAATTTTGGACCTGTTTTGAGTCAGAGAATTTGAAAAGGTCACACATGGTCTGTCATATGGTCTTCTACGGAAATGACGTACAGAAGTCTGTCACGTGATGTCATGTGAAGTGCATCACTCGAGACCCGGTGCTTATTTTTATATTTTCTGACTTATCTATCATATTTCTTAACCGTTTCATTTTTTGTAATGTTATAACCCAACCTGATTTCACAATGTATATCATTATCTGCCTGTCAAATAAGAGATGATTTCCTTACAAATATAAGTAAGGACTCCAGATGTTTAGTCCTTCAAATACAAGTCGGATCCTTATTCAAAGCGGGAGATGTTGCAAAAATAATTGTTTTATGGTCTAATTATCTTCAAAAACGTTTGGATTCTATGAAATTTTAACATTTTCTGACAACAATTTATTTGAGTTCAATTATTTGATATAAAGATTGTATATCAAAGTGTAAGTAAATGTCTGGCGACACGATGGGGGTCTATCCTCGCAATATAACAGCATTTTGTAACAAACTATACCCCTGAATTCTTCCAACAACAATGCCTATCAGAACACTTATGATAACCCAGAACAATTTACCATGTATATTTTCTCATAGGCTATGTTTTGAAACTGTATACATCTCACTGCACTTAGGGTGAGAGATCTGATCCCACAATAAACAGAAAGATAAGCAAATCTAAATGATGTGCACCTGAAATTTGCAACCAAAATCTAGACATGATCCGTCCTAACTGGTAACATTGCTCGGGTAGTAACTCCCAATAGCATTTGTGTCATGGAGGTGGTTTCTCATAGTAAATAGGGAGAGAACTGAAGAAGCAATGTTTTGGAACTCTGGGGTGTCACTTTTCGTTATTGCGTTATTTTTTTCTGTTATACACAATTCACAAGGGGTAGATAGTAGATAATACAGTCGAACTTTACCCATGAACCAACCTTTTGTCAAAGTGAGTTGCTGACTTTCTTTTTCAAATTTGGGTTTTAACTTTGTATCTAAGAATATTTTTATATCAACATGCCTTCTGTTCTTGCCTTAGAAGCACTCAGGGTGTTAAGTCCCAAGGTATTGTGTCCACTTGAGGTGCTAAGTATCAACACAATAGATTGATACCTCCAGTCTTTGATCTTCTCTACCGTAGGAAGGTCACCCATCTGCCCATACAGTCCTGCTGACATACAGGTCGATATCACTGCTGCGGGAGTTCCCACAAATTTGGTGTGAAATTGCGCAACGTAGAAATAAGTTTCAGTAGGGTCCTTTGATTGCTGAGACGGTTATGTGTAAGACTGCGCATGAATCTTTAATACAGCAGTTCAAACGTGTGTTGTCATATTGCAAGTGGTCAGGTTTCAAATGTATTGCACGAATGCCATTTTTGCGCTCATTAAAGTCGAACTTGGTAATAGTTCATGTTTTTTCTTCTGGTAATCTTTACTTAAATCATTAACAAACCCAGTTAAATAAGTTCTAGAAACGTAATGTGTGGTACAAAGTTATTCCGAATATCAACAAACCTTCTTGGCATCCGCACCAATGACATTCTTTTAACTCTCTAATCAGCCGAACTTCTAACTTAAAACATGTTGTTGAGTGTTCAGACTTATCTTAACCCCTCAACCTTTCAAAAGATCTGCTATCAAGCCGCCCTGAAGAACAGGTTGCCAGGTTAATTTTCAACCTGATTTAAACCATATAAAGGGTAAAGAATCAAAACAAATTCAAATATCAAAAATTGAAAATCTTATGACACTTAGAGATCAGACAGCACACGGTATAGAAAAACACTTTGCGTTTATACTCCCTTAAAAATGAAAGTAAATAAAAGACGAATCGTAATCATTTATTAGCCCCCCTGATATGGCGTTATTCAAACACAGGTTGCAATAGGGCAATAAGCAAGGCGTTTTGTGTAGGATGAATACAGTTACTTGGGTACAATATTTCATGGAAATTATTACTATGATATGTATGAACAAGTCAAATAAATTTATATGAATCTTTTTTTACAATCTCCTAACGCAAACATACGAAATTGGGACACTCGGTTTCTTTAGGTTTGCAAGCGATTTATATGCAAATGATTTTCTATTTTGTGTGAAATGCAGAGGTGCTATACTCTGAAATTCGTTATTGATATACGCACAAAAAAAAATTTGGTTTCATCGGCTGTCCCTTTCTATTTTTCCTTTTGGATAGTATTTAATGTATTCTAATTCTTGTTTATGTTCTTTTGAATATGTTTGATAATTTGGTAGTAATTCTCAAAAACAAACTTAGTTACGTTAACTCATAACGGGTAGCATCGTGTGTGGTGTTTGATTGAGCGTGTGTATACAAATGAATGAATGTGTTAATATGCGTGACGACCTATCGACGATTTCGGTTTTAAAATTAATGCTACGAATGTGAAAGAGAAACATTACTAGAGAGAGCGACACAGAGATAGGTAGATAGAGAGAAGTTGATAAATATATTGGTCTTGGGGTAGGAAAGGATTGTTTGAGGTTATAAACATATGCAATTTGAGTATACAAATGGAATTGAATGGGCGTGATACAAAGAGTTTCATGGTCTGTCTGGATTGAAATAGAGCAAGAAACAATAATAGGAAAGGTTAAATGTTATGTTTTAACCTTTAAACTTTAATAATAGGAAAACGTTACTTAAAAAGTTATCCTTTAATCTCATCCTATAATAGTTACAAACATAACCAAACAGAAACAGATGGGTTGAAGAAGTTCCGATGAGTATACAAGTATTGAATAACTAGACTGGCACGACTGTCGTGTACCCATGAGGCAATGTTTACAAGTCTATAACACAGAAAACCTTTCTCTGGCTTGCTAAGATCCGTCGATTTCCTATACTTATGAATATTTCATCAACCTGTTCACAACTCGTAGTCTCAATTAACCTCTACCACTTCCGTCCCTTTCTTGTCCACTTGACATAGTTTGATTGCACTCCCAGCCTTTAATCAGTCGAACAAAGCCATGTCGTTCGAATAAAAACTTGTATATTTTCGGGCATTTTATGGAACAATTTGCGAAAACTAATAAACATTTGCATTAACACACTCCATAAATTCCAGATTTAGTGCGAATATCGTTATCAATGGCGTATCTGTGAATTTTCTTTACAAAAGATTACATAAGGTAAAGGTTCTTATCCTGTTTATGTTCGTGTTGTTATTTATCTCTTCCTTTATTCTAAATATGAAACGAGAAAAGGCTTTAATTGTTCTTAATCGTTGTGTCTTTCTTTCTGTCTTTCTTTCTTCCACTCATTCATTATTTCTTTCTTCTTCATTTTCTTGTTTAACCTCGATGCTAATTTTCTAGACTTTGTGTGTGCACTTTTGATCTACTCCAAGGACGGGTTTAAGAACAATCTGAAAATTCGCTCCCGGCATCACAGAATAGGATGATGCTTTTACCGGCAAATGGAAAACACATGCATGGCCCCGGGGTTGGGGAGGACAGAAGGGAGAGAAGGGGAGGGAGAGTAGTGGTTTGAGTAGTACTTCTTTGTTTCATGACGGTAAAACAGTTGCATTGGTGTAACATTTTAAATGAGAGACCGACAGACAATGACGGTGGGGACCGGTGCACTCTCCTACGAGATTGCTAGTGAGTAGCATAGAGGTATTATATGTCTGTAGTGAGTAGCAATAAGTAGCACTCACACTTACATGAACTTCAGTAATTGTTTGGTTTTTCCCTTTCTCGGTTAAGCTTTGTTAATTTGTTGTATATTTGATACTACGAAATTAAGCTTGATTTGAAGCATGGTAATGGGGAGGAATTTCGACGAAAATGATGACAAGTTTAGTTTCGTAAACCGAATTTGATATTTTGTTAGTCTAAATGCCATATCTAGTAGTTACTATATTTGATATCAGAATCTATCTATCTATCTTGGTCCGGGCAACTAGCCAAATGAAGTGAGTAAGTAAGTAAGTAAATATATCGAAATCCCATTTATATTAAAGTCATGGCATATACTAAATGCGTTATAATAACCGGTTTATTACTGTACACTGTATTTATAAGAACTAAAACTAGAATTCATGCCAAATTCAAAATAACGCACCAAACAAAAAACAAAAGCAAATAGACTCATACATGCGACATGTGATTAAACAAACATGCCTTGTGATAATCTGCTCTGTGATGTTTCTCATCCCCAAGGAAAACAGAATCTCATGTACATTTGACAGACCAGTAAACGATTATTTCCGCATCATATCGGATTATTTCCGTACACAACCCAGTAATTCAATGTTTATGTTCACTCAGGGGTATACTAATAATAAGAGCGTATATTAACGAATATTTGTATCATCAAAAACAATCTACCGGACAACGCCCTTGCTTGGTTTCCCTTTTTGTGTTTGGAATGCGTGCATTATGTGATTATAGGCAGTAAAAGGCAAACAGAACAGACGCAAAAATTAAAAAAATCTGAACATTTCGCTCGTGTTTTTATAACAATGAAAACTCTTCGTATAAAAATATCGGCGGCAATTACGAAATGAGATCTCCATGCAAACTAAACACTTTGTTAATTAGTTTTTTTTCGTTCAAACCGCAAGCTCACACTTCTCGTTATTTCACCACAATTATATCCACCGCCACCAACACCTTTATCACCCACAGAAACAATCTAACCACCATCTAGAAGCATCCCGCAACCCCTCCCTCTAAAAACAACATGAACCAATCAACACAACTCTTTCATCTGCCATGTCAGGTTCTTACCCGGTTAGACAATTTGCACAATAATTAGAAAACAGAACAAAAAACTCGACCGTAATCATGAGCTGTTCATGAGCTGAGCTGGAGAAATCATTAAACAAACAATAAAAACTGGAAGAATGGAAATAAAAGAAACGAAAATGTGTCATTGCAAAATCGTCTGCAGTTTCCCTTTCTTTTCGACCTTCGTGTCTTTTTGCCCCACTTACCCACTTTACGGAAGTCCTACAAGTGAACATAACCTGGGATGAACAAAACCACATAATCAACCTTGATCTTTTAAACCAGCAAAATTAAAGAAGAAATAAAAGTTAGACAAACTTAAGAAATGCCAAACTAGACACAGTGTGTCAATCTTAGGTCTGATTCAATGCTGTCTGACTGTCTGATGCTTTCAGTTCAGAATCCAGAAGGCATAACTTGTACATTATATTTACTTGAAAATTCCAGAGCTGTAATTCCTCCACGAAACTTTGGTCAAACAAGGCATTCAAAAACTTACTCTGGTGACCGATGGTCAGTCTGGAATCCTGAATTGACCATATCAATAAAGCTAACAAGGATCAGGACAGTGAAGATCAACAAACAAGTCGATTGAATTATCTCCCGGGGCCTCAGAGTTATCGCCCGTTTGGTAGTTCGATGTTATAGACTTGATAAGGTTGTCAGTTCGAAGCCCACTGAACTGTATTAAAGGATGAGACCAGTACACGACAAGTCAACATAGGGTAGATCATGTTTAGACGATCGCTGTTCGATACACCGTCTGAAGTTGACCTCTCGACCTGGAAGTTGAAAGACGTAATATACATAGTAGATCGATTTTCATGAAAGTTCTAGAACTTTACACTTGAAACATTTATTTCCTTATTTCTTTTGATGCCTTTGTCATCATTTTGAATAAAAACTCAACACCACTTTAGGCATGCCAATTTTGATTTTTTGCCGATTTTTACCTTATATTGATACTTGAATAATATGAGTGCGTCAAATCTCCATTTATAAACTTGACAGGATAAAAAGGGAAATGTTAAAAACAGCAAATAAGCAGCAGGCGTGGGATTTGCATGCTGCAAACCTGTAGCGGTTTGTAAATCTTCTGATTCATCAGAGAAATAATCGGCTTATGTACAGCGTATAGCAAATGGATTATGTGTCCAAATTAGACTCGGGGATTTACAACCGTTTGAGCTAAACTGTTATACAACTTCGACTTTCTTAATTTTGCTTTTTTCGTACATATACCACACACACACTCTTTCAGCCCACGAAGTTAAGGGGATTAGGCTGTGTTACCGACACCTGAGCCCTGGCTTTAATCACCCAAGAGTATCTAGATTAGGATTAGTTGACCATGGGGGATTTTTTTATCTGGATTAAATATAACTAATTTGGAGAAACGGAGAGAGAGAAAAGAATCCTAGTCATAAGAGAAAGGATAAAGATCTACTTTTTGGTTTTACAAACATTAAGTGGCGTTATTTATATTATTCAACCTTTTTCATCATGATAAATGATGTAAGTGATCTTGATCAAACAAGACTAATCCAAGTAATTATTGTTTAATCAGTGTCCCCTTAGTCTCAAATGGTCAATCTAAGCTAGTCAAACCAGACGTGTCATGTGTAACAAGGCGAAACCAGAAATGTCATTTGGTGACAGTAAGAGGTGTAGTAAGGGAGGTAATGCAGGTGACAGTAAGAGGTGTAGAAAGGGAGGTAATGCAGGTGACAGGAAGGAAGGTAATAAAATCTTACTAACATATCAATGAGGCGAGACAAGTGGCTGTGAAATCTGCCTGTTAGAACAACAATCGAAGGTACCTGTGTAGACTTGGTGGTCAAGGTGGTCCTTGGTGGTCAGTCACTGATGACGCATGACCTCGGCCTTTGAGACCAGAACAAATACATCTGAATCAACTTTGGAAGTGTACAGTCTGACCCAGAGGTCAACCCTGAGTGTTGCAGCTATACATGGGTTGACTATTACGACTAGACACCGAACGGTTTAAAACCGTGGTGAACACGTCCAATTTTCAAATCACTGCTTCTATACTAATAGCAGGATTACGACATTAAAGATTAGAACCTTCAAATTTTCGAATTATTATTTATGAATCAATGAATACACGCTTTAACATTGTCAGAAAAGAATCCGTTCGAAAGTGTTTTTTTTAAATATACGTTGTGGAACTCATACCAAAACGAAGACTTGACTGACATGAAAGTCACACAATGGAAGGAAAATATGTTGTTTCTTATCTTGGTAAATTCATTTTTTCTTTTCACAAAATGATGCATACTCTTCTCATCTTTATTCCTTTGTTACCAATAGTTTTATTACGTCCACTACGATTGATATATGATACTCATTCAATCTTATCTTCTGATTTGACGTTTAAAAAGCGAATCTTTTTTCAGTATTCCCCGTGTCGTTTATATATTTCTTTTCTTTCTCTTTATCTTCCCCTGAAACTGTCACTCTACCAAACAAACAAACAAACAAACAAACAAACAAACAAACAAACACACGTACACTTGTACTACATCATTCATTTTTTATCCCCTCGTACTGTCTACACACCGTTCGAGCAATTTGGTGCATTGACATGGCTTAATCAAAAAAACAATAGTCACAATCATACAGACTCACATAATCAAGCACCCCCGTAACAATTCTAGCCAGCACAATAAAGAACATTACAGACAGCCAATCAATACTGCCAGAAGCTTGTCTGCCAAGTCAGCCATGACGTGGACAATGATCAAAATGACCATTCTTTCTATAACCTCGAGCGACGAAGTTGACCAATTGTCCACAACAGCTCATATAACACAATGGTGATTCACTACAACAGCTGCCTTAGTGCTGTTAACTTGCTTTTCTCAATCCATACCTCATCGATACGTTGTTACCAATGGGATTTTATATTTCTTCTTTGCTTCATAACTCAATCCATCCATCCTTATATAATTCCATTCACACATCTATCAATACGTCGTCATACGTCCGTTTTCCCGTCCATAAGTCCATTAAATCCAACCAATTGTTTGCAGGTGTGTCTGTTTGTCCTTATGTTGGTCTGCAATCAAATTCGTATGTTCCTTGTTCAACTAAGTTAAGTAACAAAGAACGCAATTCGTGTTTGAATGTATGAATACAAGAGCGAATCACGTGTTTATCCTCTTAAAACAATCATTGACCAAAGGTATGTAACTCATGATATTCAAAATTATCTGAGCCGGGGATGTGGCTAAATGTGGTTTTCTCCCCTGGTATATTTTCGTTCTTGCGAATGTGCAGAGACTTTTCTTTTACTTGACATTAATTGAAGACAAATTAATAGAAACTACATAATGTTAGATAATAAATGGATAGAGAGATAGAGAGATAGAGAAAGAAATAAGTGAGGGAGGTATGGAGGAACCATGTATTATGCACAGACGTGTATACAAACAAAACGTCCGACCGCCGACAGAGCTGTATCGAAGTTCGATAAACGAGGGATACCCTATAGAAAAACAGCAGTTAGTTCCCTTTGTTAGTCTGGTAATGTTCCCATTAGAAGGTTTTTGTGTTGAGAACAATAGGTGGTAATGTGCATACGTCAATACTATCCATACGAGATGAGTGGGCGTTACTTACACCAAACATAGACCCACCCTCTCCCACTCTTCGACTTAGAATAATGTTTCTCTACAGCCTAGGCAGGAAACTAACATAAATTTAATGAAGTCTTTCGATCGAATTGTTTCGTGTTTGACCTTGGTAATATTGACTCATATCCTACACTTTTCATTCACTACAATAACAGCCGTAGGGTATCTTATTGAACAGATACGGTAAACAAAAAGACATCTATCTACACGCTTACTCACCTCGAAATGCGAGACAATAAACAATCTCTGTATATTTGTTTTTATATAATGAAAGTATTGAACAAGTAATTATCTTAACAGATTTATTACTGAGTAAACATTTTCTTTATTTTCAATAACTAGTGTTGATTTTCTTAAGCGCCCCCATATTATCATATCAAAGTACCAAGGCTAATGAGTTGAACAAATAATTCAATTATTTTGAGAAATGAAGACATAATTAATTTGAATGTTAAAACATGTTTTTTGACTTGTTACAATTGAAATCTTATGAATATGTGTCTTCTTTTGCAGATACCCTGCACAGTACGTGTACCCCGCCTCCTATCTAGCAGCGGCTTCAGCACAATCCCAAGGCGTTCTCACCACAATGCCAGCTACGAGCCCTATGTCCCCCACACAAGGTTCGTGTCTTTCCTTGTCTGTATTGTGTTCAATTACGTTATATACTATGAGTTGTCTATTTTCTATGAGTAAAGTTGATTTCGTCTATATTGTAGCGTGAGCAATTGTTGTCGTCGTTGTTACGTAATGAAGGGGGACCTATTTGAATATAACTCAGGGTTTTACCCAGAGCCCTTTACCATACTTAAACAATCTGCGTTGTTCAAGGGCCATACAGCACACACAAGCTTGCAATGCCGCCCTCAGCTGTCACCAGAGCACATTACGGTTTCGGAGATTCATATAGGACCGCCCGCTCTGGCACCCACGGCAGCATCCATGCCACCCGGCATTACCCACATTTTGGTGGTAAGGCTACAAAACCTAGCAAGTGATTTGAATTTGCTGTGACAGTTGAGCCGCAAGACGGATTGCATCGCTGTGGTTAGCGTCCTTGGTGCATTTGAATCGCCGACTTACAACTACGGATAATGTAATTTGTTAAATAAACACAGTTAGAATTTGAAATTGTTTAACGCCATCGTGTATATATGCAGCTGGCGAACTCATCTACATAGTTACCTATTCATTATTGTTTTCCTATCATGTAATCAGTTAGAATAAACACAGTCAGAACTTAAAATTGTTCACGCCATCATGTTATATGTAGCTGGCAAATCCATCTACATAGTTAACTATTCATCATTATTTTCCTACGCGCCAACTAATTTACAAGATTTATGAGTTGGACAAGACTCGCTGTCATATTTTGTCTATGGTGAAATTCGTATAATAAATATGACATGCTTATTGATCACTTCAGCTCAAATACACCTGTACTTATTGTTAGAAATAATATACGATGTCTTCAACGACGCAAAGTAGATATATAATCTGCTTAATTATTGTACATAGTCAATTAGCAACATCCGACTTCAACGTTGTTTGTTTACCGAATGTCAGGCATTGATTTGATGAATCGAAAACCTGTTAAAACATGGCAGCAGTAGCAGATTAGTCACACATGTAACTGGTTATGAATTTTGGTTGGCATCAGCAAAATGCCAAAGCTGCGGCTTGTATAAAGAATCAATAGCGGTGTGTTTTCCTAACTAGACAGATATTACCTCATCATTCAGAGGAAAAGTTGCCGACATCTTTCATATTGTCATGTGGTTGAGAACACCTGTAGTTAGTTACTGAAGCCAGGTGATCAATCAAAATTTACACTTCAATTTATATATCTGGTTACTCTCATTTTGTTTTATGAGTTGATGTTGTCATATGAGTGTTAATAGTTGCATTTTTTTTACCAGTCAAGAAAATATTTATTAAATCACCAATGAACAATATTAAAATCATGATGTGCGAACATGTGCCAACAACTGAAACATATCCAAAAACGTTTAGTCTGATTTTACTAGACACATAGAGAAAAAAATAGCGCTTATTGGTCACGATTCATTATAGGATGTCGAGGTTATATTCAAAATGGCGGATATATCCTGCTTTTGCGACATTTCCCTTGCTTGTTCGCTTTTTTTCATAGCCTACTTAATGGTGAACTTTGGACTTAATACATAACATTGTTTTCTACACAACGAATTTGACTTAAAACAAAGAAAAGCCATGACATGGAAAAGCTGATTTAACCTAACTTATGTAGTCAATGCAGAAATCTGATCTACAAGACGTAGTTTACTTTAATCAAAGAAAAGCCAATGGCATGAAAAAGATGATTTAACCTTACTTATGTAGACAATGTAGACATCTAATCTCGCTATCTTGTTTTGATCATTTCCCCTCATTGGGCTGTCCATATTGTAGTAACGTTGTTTCTTAAGGTGAAGATAAGGTCATCAGACTCATATCTTCGAACCCTGAATAATGTTTCTATATATTTTTTTTAAAGACATATCATTTTCCTTTTATTGTATAGGTACCCCCACACAGTACGCGATGGACTACGCTTCTGCATACTCAGCTGCAACTGCTGCACAGTTTGCAGCTAGCGGATATGAAGCTTACAGTCCCTACACCACAGCCGCCGGTCAAACAGCTGCAGCGGCGGGTTATGGGATGGCAGGATTACCAGCTGGCTACACATACGCCATGCCCCAACAACTCGCTGCCAGCACGACGCATTTTGCCCAGTTTCAGCCACAGCAGTTACAAGAAAGGTTACAGTAAAGTCATTGCAAGTGGAGCGAGTGGAGAGACAAGTGAAGAAGAGTGAAGAGGGAGCGTTGAGTGATGGCTGGCCACAACCAATGAACAGCCTCGTGTGAATCACGTGACGAAGATGATTGGCTGAGAGTGACACGCATTGACCTATTTATAGTATTGACTGCTGGTTCTTTACCAAACTTGTTACAATGCAAGATATTTAAATGCCTTGTTCAATAATTCATTGAAACGCTGTTCATTGACATATTATTTTATGGTTTCATATTCAAATTTTCTCATTTCATAAGTATTTTAACACAGTTCTTGTCATTTTATGCCCACTCATAAAATAAAACCACTGTGGGAACTTGTATCAGTCTGAATGTTAAGAGTAAAACAAGTCATTACAGAAGAAATAAAAAATATTTGGGACATATGGATGCTTGTTCTTTCATTATTGGAGACAAGCTGAGACTCACAAATATTCATATGTTGACATTGAACAACATCGACAGTGGCCACCATTCGGGTAGGAAGAAACCTCGAAATAATGACACAAAATGTGCTATATAGCCAGTCATATTTGCAGTAAGAATTTTACTATTTTGTCCTCACAAATGTTATTGTGTCTTTCTAATTTAAGAATCAAGTTCTTTCTGTGACTTTCTTTATTATGTCAATGTCCTTCCAATTTATACATTTCTTTTACTGTAAACACTTTTAATATATTTTATTCTGTTGAATTTCATCAAGAAAACAGAGATCAAAACCATAACCACGTATATGTATTGACTATTGATGAATTATCATTCTTCTTGTGGTTTCTTCGAAAGGTTAGAAGAACGAAGAACGAGAAAGAAGAAGATAGGAAAGATGAAGATTTTAACGGATGATGCCGTATTTTTTCTTGAGAAAATTGTAGATTTTGTGCTAGAAGAGAAGTCATAGCTTATCAATTATATGCATAATTTATTCAAATCACATATTAGTTATTAAATCTGTGATTAGGTTTCTAATGTTGATATATTATTTATTGATCCAATCATTCTGGTACGGAGACTGCATGTACTCCTGTATCTCGACTCTCCCTTCCACCTTACATTAGTATATTTAATGTTACTTTATGTCTATTTGTTATTTTTCTTGAACACATCGAAAAAATAATTCCTGCGATTGAACAAAATAGTCTATGTGATTGAGGGAAAATTGGAGTGAAAGTTTGACAGTCATGTAAAATAGATCATTATCGGTCATTAGATTTTTGATTTTGACTGAACGATGTAAACTTATGTTTATAAAAGTATTGCGCACGAATTTATCATGAAATTATTAAATACTATTAAGCGACGAAATTCGTTAGTAATTTTATTCAAAAGCTAAAAAATTAGTCGACCATTCACTAGTGTTTTTTGGTCTCGTTTGGTCCGTAAAAATAGTAGTCTTGTTTTTACATTTAGTTTACTTAACATGATTCATAAAGTCATACAAGAATTAAGTAAAAAGTATAAATCTATTCTTAGTCGGGGAAATTCCAAGACGCCATATTTGATATAATTTGAACACTTAATTTGAATCTTTTTAGATCAAAATGTGCAGCCTGGGGTGAATAGACCATTTCGTTATTATTTTAACGATTTTGGAAATTCATTTTTGACCGAATTGCCTTGTATTTACAACAGTTCGTCACTTTTTTGTCTTTTGCAATTTTTCCTCAATTCGTTGCCTTATTCCTATTTGTCAATTAATAACCATTGAACTCGAACAATCAGATACTCGCCTTGGTAGTCGATTATACAGTATTTTCTTATCAATTTAGTATCTTCGATACCGTCCATTACTTCAAGTATTTTTCATTTTTGTTTTTTTAAATTATTTAATGTTTCTGACCTTGAACTTGTTAGCAGCAATATCACGTGATTCACATGTGTTTTTACACCACGTGGTATTAAGTATGCTAATTATCTTATGTTTGTTGCATACTTTTGTCAGAACCCATGTGTTGTTTGACTACTTGCTTTTGACAAACTGACGTATGTATGTGTGTGTGTTTGTGTGTGCGAAAAGGTGTCAAGAAAAATTCAGAGCGAATGAGCGATGAAGTTTCAAAAAGAGAAAGAGAGAGAGAGAGAGAAATAAAGAGGAATAAGAAAGGCAATCCATATCGTATGCAGTATATCGCCACCCGTCCTATGTGCACTTACAGTTCAGGATTCGGTATCAAACTATACGATACAAATATCAATTGAAACTATAGTCGATTATGTACTTATACTGATTTTTAAAAATTATCCATGATTTTTATTTTTCCATTGGAGGAAACTCTGCCTCGCTGTATGTATAAAATGAAATAATATATATATATGAGACCCATTATTTATAATATATGCCCATATTTTCATTACTTTGTGGCCATCATTGGTCGTTTATGTTATTTAATAATTCATAATGCTTACTCATCATGATTTCATGTATGAAAGAACTAGACAACTGTAGGTCAGTCAATATTATCATTAATCTCATTGTGTATTATATGCTGTATCATAAATCATATCAATTAATGTAGATATTTAATGCTATCGTATTTAGTTGTTGTATGATTAATGACTTAAATTGTGCAAAGTATATGTACTATGTTATTATTATGTCCTCTTTTTTAAAATTATTTTTTTTCTTTTACCCATGACAAATTAAATGACAAATGTCATAGAAGTATTATGACAGTTACATATTGTTGACACATCACAGTATTGAGCGAAATTTTGAATTCCTTAAAACAAAAAGGTTGATTCATCAAAACTTACTTACTCAACCTTCAGAAAACTTTTGGTTCAGATGAAAACTACTATCCAGATTTGAAGAAACAGTATGACATGTGATTTTATCCTAGGAAAATTCCAAAGTTACTTTGACAATTTTGTTAACACATGATCTTTTTTTAAATAATTATCAATTTTTTTTTATTAACTTTGTTTTATTTTTATTTTTGTTCAACTAATTTTGCTATGTCAAATGTTGATTGTATATAAAAAAAAATCATAATTACAACAGCATTAGTTTGTATTATTCTTTATTAGTTTAAAATACTCAAATGAACTCATTGACATCAAATATTGTTTTGTTAAATTACCCATTGCTACCATTGTAATCAAATAAATTATTCATAAGCAGTTTCATCAATCGTACATGTGGAAGAAAAATAAAACACAAGGAAACTTATCGTTTGAAGCAGAAACACATCAAAACAAAATTTGACCTTTATATAGGACCACAAACTAGACAATGGAAGAGGCAAGAACATTGAATACACTCAGCCCTAGCTTAAGTCCACTAATTATAATATCGATATTAGACGTTTGAAAAAATAGTATGTCCAATGTATTATAAAAGAGTATGTTGACTCAAAATTATGTACTTAAACAATTTTTTATATAATATGATTCCCAAAAACAAAATTCATTTTCTATTATCAAGAATTATCTAAAGAATTAGTAAAACTAACTTATGTTATAGATGAATTAGAGTGGCATTTGGTAGATGAGAAAACCCCAATATATCATATTTATTTCAGAATGGTAAGCCCTTAAGATGTATATATTGTTATTTCTTTAACAATTAGGTTCCAGATGTTTGAATAGAAAATTAAATCACTAGAAGAAGAAAGCTACTACAAATCTGATGAAAATAAAAAGAATGACAGTACAGAAATATATGACTTGTCAAATTCTAATCAAATTTATTGATTTATCAAGCAAGATTTCAAAAGATGATGTTAGTCATTTAGAATGAAACGTCAACATTTTTAATATTTTATTGTTAGTTGCAGTAATAATTTTACAATATTCGATTGTAGTTGCCGTAACAATTTTACAATATTTTATTGTTAGTTGCAGTAACCATGGCGCCTTTTCATTTGTAACATGTCATTCAAACAAATAACATCTATCATTTCACATCCTTAAAATGACCATGCATTTCCCTTCCATATTTTAGATGCAACGCTTGCCATTTGTTTTAATTTTGTTCTTTTCAGAACGTCAGGATTCTATTATTGTTAAATGTTGTTCATGACCTATTTCTTCCTATTGTAAACATGCCGTAATGCATAATCATTTTCATGAATATGTATGAATTTCAAATGTCATCTTAAATGAAACGATTATTGCACTACAGTATGTTACATTTAATGAATGTATTATAGTCCAAATGAATATAATATATATATAACTATTTCATTTTGTTCCATTTAATGTCACACACGTTGGCTATTGTACAATCTTCTTTAGTCATATTAAAACATTTCCCATTATCATACGAATCAATCTCTTCATTAGACCATTTCTAATTGGAGTGGAACTTAATCTCTCAAGTCTGAACATTCGGTCATATTAATTGTGTCTAAATGCATTTCTAGTGATAGTTCTGGTTCTTATTTCGCTTTTTCACTTTCGTTAAACGACAAGAGTCCAGATGCAAAAAATCATCAGAAGCTTTTAGACATCAAAGTATCCGATTTTATTCATTTCAAACGTTCAAATACATCTTTCTTATAATGTAATATTATAAGAAATCAGTCTTATACATATTAAAATATCTACAAAAGCAGCAAATCAAACTCTAATCAAGTACAAAATTCATTTAACTATAGTTTGGACTTCATAGATTAATCATTCCTGCGCATAGAAAACATCATATATAACTCTTTCATGATCCTTATAATGTACCTAGCCTACTCTGATGTCGTCCATATCTCACAATCAAAATCACAGATGTTATTCACAGCACCCCTGATCTCCTTTCAATGTGCGCATCGTCATCTTTGCATCGTCATCTTCGCATTGTCATATTTTCATCGTCATAGTTGAAGCGCCATCTTTGCATAGTCATCTTTTCATAGCAATTTTGCATCGTAATCTTTGCATAGTAATTTTTGCATCGTCATCTTTGCATCTTCAGTATTTATCTCTGGTACCACTAAACGCTATTTTGGAATTATAAAGTGTATATACTTATATTTCTATGTATTGTATACCTTTGTAGTTCGAAGACAGCGATACCATATGATCATGGGTCATTTTAGTTGTTTTATGTTACAAAAAAACATTATTTCTTCACCCCTGTTGTAAACCTACATAATTAGCATTACCTTTGAATGTGCATTTTATCATGTAATAGGGGACTTTAACATACAGATTCACAAAGGAGAGAGAAATGGTAACGATGAAGACTTGCCAATGTAGAATTTAAACAGGGAATAACATATTCTTAAAGAATTTTAATCAAATTGTGACAAACGGTTTGTTATGTGATTGCTATGACATTACTTGAAATATACCACCTATGTTATTCATATAGCATTGTAAGAGAGAGAGAGAGAGTTAGAAACAAACCTAGAAGCATCAGTACAGAAAGGATAAAGAATAGAGAAAGAAATATAGAAGGAGAGTGAGAGAGTGGGAGGGAGAGAGAGAGAGAGAGAGTGCGAACAAGAGAGAGAGAAAGAAAGAAAGAAGAAAAGAGCGAGAGA
>JAUUEB010082066.1:0-15500 GCA_032362205.1 Clione limacina | reverse complement strand
CCAAACATAAGGCCATTTTGGACACACAAATTAAATTTCATCTTTTTTTCTACACATCATTGTCAAACTACCCAAGAAATTTATCAAACGAAATAAAATATCATATCCATTCCCACCATTTTGAATAGAAAAATATTGACTAAAAATGTCCGTCAGGTTTGAAAAGAATTCTGGCCGAATTCTGGACAACCATTTACCAGTCTCTCTCCTTTCAGAGCACCCTTATTCCTTTGACTTTAAACATTGACTTTGGTAAAGTTTACACTTACATTCAGTCTTCTATGTATAACTTCTTTTAGATAATAACTTATTTAATCCGCGATCTTAAATCCTCTTAGCACCATTAACGAGATAAATCTTGGAACAAAATCAGTTGTCCTAGAAAATATGAATTACATTTGACAGTGTCATTAAGTTGTAAGAAAGATCTCAATGTGATACAAGACCTGACCAGGAACGAATCACGAAATCACGATCCCCGATAATTTTAAGTTATAAAACGAGACAAAAATGGAATATACGTCAACAACATCAAAGAAAATATCCAGGTGTTAAACAGCGGTAAAAGTTGGTTAACATAAGAAAACTTAAGAGCTGTATTTGATTACGTTCATGTTCTTTTAGTCATGCGAAATTCCTTTTTTCCTTTTGTACTATACAAAAATCAACTGTGTTTTGTTTTTCATTTAAATTACATTGATTGCGAAATTTGGCTGTGTATTATATTAAAAACCTCTGTTGGTATTTGCGTTGAGTCAGCATGCTATAGAATATTTTCTTTGAAGAAGTATTTACTTGTTTTTTTTATAAGCACGGGCTTGCTTAAGATTGATAAGTTTTGATGATCTTTTATCTTTGATGGATTCTTTAAATTTTTGTAGGTCTTGTAAATCCATCTAACAGTCTGAAATGTTCAGTCAAGATTCAACTTTTTCATCTTATGTGTCTGTGTATCTGTCTTAATATAATAGTCTTTCATGCCACTTACAAAAAACAGCATAAAAACTGTTTGCAGATTATTCGATGCCAAAATAGCTTCTCTTTACAAATTGAAATGTCTGAACTTAGAGAAAAGCCATATACGTAGGCTAGCATTATTGTGCAAGACATAGCAATCCGACTCAGAATATAAAAAGACTTGTCACTTGCAAAGAAGAAAAATTGGTTTGCAGTTTTCATGTCACTTCTTTCCAAACTAACTACTATGAACAATTTGTTTTGGCAAGCATCCTGGTTTTACTTCATGTTGGAAAATGTGTTAAACCTACGACATTTTAAATTTCTTAATGTCCTTTCAGAAGATTACCCTCGTTTTTAATATCTTATTGTGCAATTTGTATACTGGTTAGTACTCATAAAAGATCGTTATATACTGACACTAAAAATATCAGCCCAAGAATGTCCGATTCTCTTTTTTTGCACCTGATACTCACCAATCCTTGCTGAAAAGTAATGTTAAAACGCAGATGAGCAATCTAATGAATCCTCGCTGAAGGCCCTATACAATCTCGTGAACACAGCCATTCAAATAACAAGTGTGATGACAGCTTAACTTATGAGTGTTTAACTCATTTATGACAATTATAAAAAACAATCATTTATGAGAATCATTGCATGTGAGAAAGCTCGAATCTAGAATTGTTAGAACAAATGCAATTGTGAACATTTCTGACAAATGCACCCGATCTTGGACTAAATAAAATGGCAAAAAAAAATCGCTTGGGTCTGGTAGATATTGAGCTCTCTCCGCTGCCAGAAGGTGATGAATTGTTACCGTATGCCAAGTTAAAAATTGATAGTTACACATACAATTATATTCTACAATGTGTTGTGCATATATACTCCACTTTTAATCTAATTATAACTATGTATGTGGTTTACTCCAAACCAAGGTTATAGAAAATTTCCCTTTTTTAGAATTTGAGGAAAAGAAAGGCTGCTATCGTTGTCACGCTGCTGACATGTAAAAGCGAATAAATATCAGATAATGTTTTTGTAGAAATCGTGTCTTATCCAAAAAAACACGATTTGGGCCAAGAGGTCTTCCTTGTCTGACACTTTTGAGGTTTTATAGGCTGTATTTCCACCTCCGTCCACAAACTATGTATTTAAACATCTAAGTCAATGGGGAGTAAATAGGAATTTCTGAAGACAGTTCATGACAAGTATAAAAAGGAGAAACATTTTTGACAATGTTATAAAGTTGTGAGAAGGCTCTCAATGTGATACAAGACCTGACCAGGAACGAAGCACGACATCACGATAATATCGACAGATGCACGACATAATGAAGCGAAGACACCAAGCTCGATGATCTTGTTCAACCGACAACTCATCTATTACACCAATAAATCGCAATGTTTGGAGAGTATTGATGAAGGGTAAATGACGCAATGTTTGGAGAGTATTGATGAAGTGTAAATGACGCAATGTTTGGAGAGTATTAATGAAGGGTAAATGAAGAAATGTTTGGAGAGTATTAATGAAGGGTAAATGACGCAATGTTTGGAGAGTATTAATGAAGGGTAAATGACGCAATGTTTGGAGAGTATTGATGAAGGGTAAATGACGCAATGTTTGGAGAGTATTAATGAAGGGTAAATGACGCAAGGTTTGGAGAGTATTAATGAAGGGTAAATGACGCAATGTTTATCACGTCCGGTTACTTACTCTGGCCGACAGTTATTTGTAAATGTTGATATGTCGAACAAAAGTCTACATGTGTCTAGACTCAATGATGTTCAGAAGATTAATGCTTTTCTTATTTTTTTTATATTATTGTTAAATTTCGAGTGTGAGTGTAACCGAGTTTATTATTTGTTGAGCAAAATTGGTTTTCTATTGATTTTTTTTTATCTTAAGTGAAAAGTCGATATCAGCAACTTTGACATCGCTCTCCAATTCATTATTTTTCCTTGTATTGGCACCAATATATTTAAGACGGTTGATGTTTTTATATCTACACAAATGTCTACAACAATTATGAATAATGAGCGTTGTGATCCTAAGAAAAGGTAACAAGTCAACAGATCTTTCACAAATCTTTCCTCTAACTGATATACACAAATATAATATAACTTGTTATCAATCTGATTAAGACGTGTGCTTATTAAAATTGTTCTTGTACTCAAATGTATTTCATCTTCAACATATTTCAAAAGTTTCTTCTTTAAGCAGAAGTTATTTAAACTAGAAAAATTAGTACACGTAGAGAGTACAACCACGACCTTCAGTAAAAGTAACAAAGAACATATAGTGAAATAAATTCAAGGGACATAAACCTGCCAACATTTTTTCAAAAAGTTGAGAAAGTTATTTAAGGAAAATCGTCTTACTTGACAAAACTTCAACAAACGGAAGGAAAGTGAACCTAATTAAAGCGTTACATTTTACCATTTATTGTCCTTGTGTGTTTTGTTCTCATGTCCGGTCACTTTCTAAAGCTTGAATTTGTTGGAATTTGTTAAAAAAATTCCTTGTATATGTAGATTTTTAATCTACACAGAGTTTCAACAACTTTCCATTTAAGTATAAGTTAATCGATCAACACTTAATTATGGAGTTTTTCCCGATAATATATTTGTTAAATAATTTTCTAACATCAAATGAGTTTTGCTATGTGAGCAAATCAAGTAATAAGTATTCCTGAAGCTTGTCTTTGTCTTTTTCATATACTATCCTACTCATGTTTGCAAGATGTTACAAATCAAAATAATTATACAAAATAATCATTTATGAGAATCATTGCATGTGAGAAAGCTCGAATCTAGAATTGTTAGAACAAATTCAAAATTGTCAAAATAAAACAAAACTTGACATCTTTTTTTCATAACAGGCATAAATTTGATCTGATCCAAAGGGACGTTATAATTTTAATTATTTCCGAATTCAATATTTTTCACAAGTCCTTGTATTCTTTGAACTTTTTGATCAAATCTATATAAATGTTGACAACTTTTCAACAAGATATTGAACATTTATTTGGAACAGTTTCAAAATAAAGAAGAGTTCCGCCAAAACTTAGTATAAAGATGTCACCAAGGTTTATTGTAAGTATATTATATTTCAGACATACAAATTTGTGCTGCCAAAGTATGGAGATAGGGTAGACTTAATTCTCACGGGTTTCATTAACTATTCTTATAGTATGTTTTTTAGGCAGTGATCGATACATCTATTATGATAGTATATATTTTAGGCAGTGATCGATACATCTGCTTTTTGTGGTCTATTTATACATGATGTGAGTAGATATTCAAGGAGTGCTCCATAAGGTTACAAACACTAAATATAACTCTATCAATCCTTACATACCCTTTTACCGGTGTAAAAGTTACATATTTGTTTACACAGATAGCATATTTGCTTAAAAGGTGGAAGTAGCTTTGGCATTTCCTCGATTAAACATTGTGCAAATTTTATTTTTTGGGGATTTTTTTGTTGGTACCTTTAGACCCTAGACAAAAACATATTGTACTGAAATTTGGACTGGGGGTCTAACCAATCTGCCACTGGCGCCTGGACTACTGTAATGTTATGCTATGTCGAGTGGTTTACTTGTTTTCGTATATCGATTCACTTAAAACGTTATTTACTATATCCCCTCATTGTCCTAGACCACTGAACGATACTAATTCCCGTCAAATTAGTTGACAAAGATTTGATTATTGTTCTCAGACAAATGTTGAACTCCAAATCGGGATTTCGGAAGACACTTGATAAGTTTTTTAGAAGATCAATTAGAACACTAAAAAAACATAAATTAATTGGCTTTGGAAAAGCTCGATTCTTAGTTTGTCACAAGACCCTAGCAGAAATCAATCAATGAATAATGATCCTCGATAATTTCACAAGATTCGTGACATTAATGAAGAAGATGCCAAGTTCGATAATCTTGTCTCACCAATCAAAAGCAAGACAAAATATCATGTGAACCCATCAATCTAAAGGTTATAGAGTACATAATTACTTATGATTCACCCACCTGGACAAACAAATTGTTTTGAGAGTATTGAGCAATGTTGAATGACGACATGTTATGTAACGGTCTTTTTCTCAATTTGCTAAGGAAACGATTGTATATTTTATTTTATTTTCTCATTAGATTTTAGTTTGCCATGTAAGCAGATGTACAACCAAAATATTCTTACTTCTTGTTTTTTATTTTTGTTTTATTAGCAAATTACTGATTTACATCAAAATATTTACGGGTTTCCATTATTTGTGTATACAAGACATTTGAGAAAGAAATATTGTCTGTGTTGTTAATATTTCAATAAACACGAAAACAAGGTTATATAGAGGACCCCGCTAATAAACTTTCAATACTGAACTCTTTTATAAGGCTTACCCGAATGCACCGAAAAAAGGCCTAATTTAGAACGACCTTCTAATTGAATTGCGGTCGTGTATCACATAATTATTACTTGCGAGACTCCCAAAGTGCTTAAAACGCAATTAAAGTAAATGGATGAATGTTTAATCAAGTTTTAAAAGCTATTTCCTTCACTCAGTTGCCCATACACAAAAATAGAAAAATAAACCTTTCAAAAACAATACACATTATCTCAACATAAGGGAGTCGGATAAACTAGTGTGTGGGTAGTAGATTTTATAAGGATTGTGACTTTATCATAATCATTATGATATTTATAAAGAAGCTTATGCTAGATAAGAGGGGAGTATCTTCGCCATTATGATTCCCAGTTGGTCTTTTTACCATTGAAGTCAATATTCCCTAAATGTTTCATAGCAAAGAACCCAATCGTTAAATTCATACTAAACCTAATAAGTTTGCTTATTCAAAACAGACTGAGATCCCCTCATAAAACATCCATAGAATGTCATTAAGTTCTTAGCTTGTGGGTATTGCTTCTTTTATGTTAACATGTAACTGAAGTCCTCTCCGTAGACAAAAGTTAACTTTTGAATATGGCTTTATTGGGCGTTTATAGTAATATCCTTGCCTAATGCTATATGATATCTACTGTAACTGTGGCAGTATAAATATCAGAGTCGCATAAATGTTGCCCTTTCGGTAGTGGAACTCAACAAAAGTGTTTTGAACAAGAGTTTATAAGTGTTCAAGGTCATGAGATCCAGTTACTCACGGCCACGTTGAACATTTGGCAAGCAAACAAGTTTTCAAACAAAAAACAACAGATAATTAAAACAAAAACAAAATACAAAAAAATAATGAAGCCAGGCAGTCAACCAACCAGCAAGCATATAAACAAACAAACAAACAAGATTGAAACATTGCTGTTTTTCTGAAATTATTCTTAACCAATTTGAGTAAGTCGCCTCTTGTGAGTGACGTTTCTCAAATTTTAGACTGATGAAAAAAGCGAGACGGATAACTCTGTAGACTATTGATAATAATATTTGAAGGTAATGACGATGTTGTGTGCATACGTGCGTATATATGTGTGTATGCGTACATGCTTGCGTAAGTGCAAATCAGTGTGGAAGTGTTCTTGCGTGTGTATGTATGTGATTGTTTCTGTGTACTGTAAGTTGGATACGTTTGAGGGATAGGTGTGACAATGTTGAACTCTGGACCGGATGACACATATTCCAGTGCTGTGCCTGAAATTGTTGACCATAGGACAAAATGTCCTGGACCAAAAAAACTATAGGACATTTTGTCCTGGATGACAATTTCAGTAGGACATTCTGAAAATTGTATAAAAAGCTGATTTTCCGAAGTTTTCATATCCCTTCACAAAAGAATTGGTGACAATGCAACCGTCTTTTATGCAATGAAAAACATTTTCCCATCATCAGCAGTTAGCCAGAGTACCTCTTTGGACAATGTACACACCACTTTCCTTTGTGTGGGTGTAGTGGTGGTAGTTTCACTCCACATTCCGAGAATAGATTGAATAGGGGCTGTTCAAATATAATCTTACACCTTTTTGTTGACCTCTTCCTCCTCTTCTTACACATTTGAAGAAAGCACTACTCATGGTCCTGTGGGGTGTAAGCTAAATAATGCATTTTAGAGCTATGCTAAGTTGGGTCGTGGACAATTTTAAAAAAATTGAGGTAAATAGTGAATTTTAGAGCTATTTGAAGGCGGATCGGGGAAAGTTTTGACAAATTGAAGCTCAATTGTGCTTTTCAGAGCTACGTTAAGGGGATCGGGGACATTTTTTATAAATGTAAGGTAAATGGTACATTTAAGCGCTATGTTAAGGGGGTTCTGGGACTATTTTGAAAAATGGAAGCTGAATGGTGCTTTATGTTAAGAGGGATCGGGGAAAATCTTTCTTACATGCGTCTTAGACCCCCCCCTCTCGGGCGTAAGAATATATTTGAACAGTACCATAGGGCCTGGTGAAAGTCATACCACATCGTTTAAGACGTTGTCTATAACATGTTTCGCTATCTCTGTGGAATTTTAATGTTTAACTTTTTGAAAACAAAGTGTCTTGACCTGGTTCGATTTTGATTTTTTTTTAGTATAAGAGCACTAGATTTGATGGCCAGGCACCGACATTCGTCATGTTTCAAGAATGATTTGTTTACATTTACACGGTAACTCACCTTTCCTTCAAAATTTCTAGAAATGGGTTTTCCACTTTCCACAGTTTAAGTTTCAAAACGGAAAGGTTGTGGTTAATATCGATGTTTTGTCATGGAAGAATTTCATTAAATTCATATTATATATTTCGCGATTGTCTGCACTGCCAACGCTGAATCGGATATTTGTCCGCTAGAGCTTAGTTGTATCGGACAATTTGTCCTGGCTGGTTGCAATTGATCGGACATTTGAGATTTTTATCGGCCAATGTCCGGAATTAAGCACTACAGGAACAGCACTGCCAATAGGTCTGTGATAGGCCTGTCCAGACTGAAAAGAAATGCCTTGGGATGACTGTCTTCTGAAGAATAGGGGGGGGAGGGGTATCCACAAGACAGTGACATGAGGACAAAACAGGAACATACATAGGGACAAAATCCAAATCAACATTGTACAATCTACTTAATTCGATACTACTGGCATGTTCTTCTTCTACTTCTTCTTCTTCTACTTCTTCTTCTTCTTCTAGTATAGCCGTAACTTCAGGTTCTGAAGATGTTGATTGGGTTCATATAATAACTTGTTTAATAACTCCAAAGAAAACACTAATAACGGATTCTCCATTAAAACACAACATTTATTAAGTAAGGCCTGATCAGGTTGACGACCCATCCTGAGGAAGAAGAATGTGCCAGTAGTACAACATTATGAAAAAACAGAAATTAACAAGGGACAAAACCAGAGGTGACATAATGTAAAAACTGGAAGTGACATTGTGACAAAAAAGAAAATTACATAAGCAGGGTTGCCAGACCCAGAAAATGAAAAGGGCTCCTGTATGTGTCAGCGCAGGACAGCCGAAGGCGCGCAGCGGCTGAGCTTGCCTGTGAAGGGTCAATGGGGCCGCCAAATGCCCCCTGCAGGATCCAGGGACATCGTCCTGGTGGGAGACCGTGGGCAAAGCCCCCGAAAAATAGGCCTTTTTGATACAATTTGTACTTAAAATGAAGCTTTTAATTTTTAAGTCATCTTCATCTCCCCGAAGAATTTTAGTCTTGGGTAAACCAAAAGACATCTTTCCTGGAACTCTTTAATCCATTTTTGAATCAACTGAATCCAATAGCTGAATATCAATTCCGTCTGTAGTTACTGCCCTTTTCCAAAGACCATTTCGTAAAGAGCGAAAACTTTGTGGGAAAGATGTGCTAAAACAGGCAAAATGCGCAGATTTGAAGTGATATAAGAACAACATGGAAAGTTACATAAGACAAAACAGGAAGTAACATTAGCTTAAAAAAAACCAGTAAGTGACATGAACTCACCAACACCTGTAGTAATGCTGGATCTCCTCTCTGTCCTACTTACAACAGGCAGTGCTGGAGCTGGTACTGGACGACAAAGCATCGCTGTGCGGGGATGTTTTCTGAACTTGTCCACCAGAAGGTGGTAGATGGCACAGTGCTGGTCAAACTTGTTCTCACTCACACACTGATAGATGGGACATAAAACGAAAATATTTAAATAAAATCCTTACTTCTGAAATTGCACTTGTTTGTGATTAAAATAGGGAAAGATATGTGAGATAAGTATAATCACATATTAAAAACTTAAAGCAAATTGGAGTCTATCATTTGAACTGATTCTGCAGACCAGTTCTCTTTTTTTGTTATTCCGTCCTTTCGAGTTTGATGTCCTTTTTTTCCATCTTCCTGTTTCCTAAAGCTGATTATAGAGAACAAATTCCATAAGATAATATGCTACAGGTGAATTCACTTATAAAATCGCTTTTTAACAAAGTTAAATCTACCTTAATATATTGCTCTTTCTACCATTAAAATATATTTCTTATATCAAACTACGATTAGATTCCTATATGGACAGAAGCAAATTTGGTCAACCCTTCGATTGAGTCTAGCTTCAGGTATTCATACTGTCAAGGCAGTGTACATTGCCTCTCTTTGCATGATACCTGAAAGTCATATATCTGTGGCTGTAGTTAATATTAAGACAAACATTGCTCCTAACTGACAAACATTGCTCCTAACTGACAAACATTGCTCCTAACTTTTAACTTAAGACTACCAACAATCATATCTCCAAATCCCAAACCTATCAAACCAACCTTAGCAGTGAGGTCAGAGTCTAAACCCATCCCTGACATATGAGAAAGAATTTGCTGTCCCAGCTCAGAGTCCAGCGACACGCCATCGTCCTCTGCCAGGGCCCTGTACTCTGTGGCAAGGTCAAGGTCTGATCCATCCACCTCATCCGATCGCGTCTTTAGCCAAGAATGTTCTACAATGTCACTAATGGTGTATCTCCTTGAGGAGTCTACAACCAACATGTTTGAGATGAGGTTCTCACAGTCTGAAAAAGTAATAATAATAATGATAATATTAATAATAAAAAAATGATAATGATAATAATAATAATAATAATGGTAATATTTATAATAAAAACAATGATATTGATAATAATAATAATAATAATGGTAATATTTATAATAAAAACAATGATAATGATAATAATAATAATGGTAATATTTATAATAAAAACAATGATAATGATAATAATAATAATAATAATGGTAATATTTATAATAAAAACAATGATAATAATAATGGTAATATTTATAATAAAAACAATGATAATGATAATAATGGTAATATTTATAATAAAAACAATGATAATGATAATAATAACAATGATAATATTTATAATAATAACAATAACATTAATAATAGAAATATTATATAATAGTTTGATTTTGTTGAATCAAGTGTAGAAGAGTGCATTTCAAGTAGGTGATTCACCAAACTTTTATAGCTGAACAGCCTTTTTCAGGGATCCTTCCCTTCTCTGCAACTATGTCGAATGAAGACATTTCCTATTCTCTGCAAATGCAAAATAGATCCAGAGATGACTTATTTTTTGGGGGGATAGAGAGGGATAAATCTTCATTCAGCTTAACATGAAAATAGATCCTTGGCAAGGTACACATACTAAAAAGCAATTTATTTCTTGAGACTTTTTTTGTGAATTTTGCTGGAAAAGAGGCAAATTGTGAAAATAAATCTGTTCTACTTTGGGGAATTTTGCTGACAACGTAGCAATTCGTCAAAAGAAATCTGTTTCGTTTTGTTAATTTTGCTGGAAAAGAGGCAATACATGAAACAAAATCTGTCACGAAATGCTATCTTAGTTGTCTGTGTTTCTTAAAACGTATCCAGACAAAGTGCTTTGTGCCTGTGGCACATTTTCTTTATAGAAAAAAGAGATGACAAGAGTATAATCAGCTAATAATTGCTTGTTGACACAATGCTTTCTCCTAGTCACAGTGGGTACTCATGCGTGAATGTGTCAATCTTGAACAGGTAAAGAACTGAACTTGCCCTGTGGCAGCAAAGGTTGATAAATGACCCACAGCACAGTCTATCTCTGCAGCATGAACCATTGGAATGTGAATGTCAAGAGAATATTACACTTCGGCTCAAAAAGGTTTAAACTGACCTGAAACTACACATGTAAGAAATATGCTTAGAAGAAACAGGCTGTAAATGACAGCACAAGACCACCGCATGACTGCGGATACGTGGCAACTTGGCAGCACTGCTACAGTAAATTTGATACTGAGAGAAAGTAAATTTTTAACTTTTTTGTTTACAAGCCTGCTATAACAATCATTATATCTGTGATATCGCCCAACTCAAAAAGTAAATTATAGGCTCTGCCACAGTAAATATTTTTAAATCTGCAGTCATGGACCACCAGGCCTCATGACTACAGTACTAAAGATGGTACATAATAGAATACAATACCTTCTGACATATAAAATGGAACTCTATATTTGCCAGCCAAGACTCTGTTCCTCAAACTTTGTAATGTACTTCCATCAAATGGTAAGGCTCCACAGACCAACACGTACAACACAACACCCAGACTCTGTGGGAACAGATATGATAAGTTATTCAATTCAAGATTATCTGAGTTTTGACTATTTGGTCAATGTTTTAATATCTCAATGAATTAATTGTAAGTTAATGTGTTTTATTTTACCCCTCATTTGTTTTTCTCTATATAATTCTATTAATATGATCATGCAATTCTCCTGCAGTAACTAACAGAAACCATGATGCATTGCGCATTCATTAGTGAGCACTATTGCTGAATCTATTTGTCACAAACAATATGGTCAATTGGTACACATAAATTTTTGAACATTTGGTTTTCAGAAGTAGAGTCCTGATTTTTTAGACAATTTTGGAAAAATTGTTGCAACTTAGATTTTAATGCTGTCCAATCGCTTTGTAGTTAGATGCTCTACCGACTGAGCTATCTACCACTTGTTGTTTAGCATACAGATCCCAGGAATAACAGTCTGCAGCAGTTAGAAGCAACAAGGCAATGGAAGAAAACAAGAGGTTTACTATGTCATGAATATTCCTGTTATATGTCATGTCTAGCCCACATGATACTGTTTTGGGTCGCATTTACAATGAAAGCTAAGCCTTTGTCAAATTTATAAGCAAGAATTTGTTCAGCTTTTGAAATGGAAATTTGTTATTTTATCAAAAAGATGTATAATGAAAGTTAACCACATGCTCATGGAACATAATTGGCACTTGTTTGGGTTGAATTGGGTTAAATCTTTAACTTAAAAATATGTTCCTAATGAAAATATAGGAGTCATCTACATATTTTTCCCAAAGAGCAAAATTCTATGGGTCATATATAAGTTGTATGTTAAACTAGTTAACAAATTTATCCTTAGGAGGTTACATCTTAAATCTGATTCATAGTCTCTACATATTTCCCAAAATGTCCCGTTGCGACAAAAGTGTGTGAATTTCAGGTTTCAAATTTAACCCAGGGCAGATAAAAATTTAACAGAACTAGGTTCCCAGGATCCCAAGAATATGCAGTCATGACCACACAAACATGTCAATTATTTACCATGAGCCTGCTATCAAACTACAATTTAAATAAAGGTACTAGTACTAATGATATATTCTTATTGCTTGCACAGGATCTAAGGTTAAAACACAACTTTGGCAACATGTGGAGCATCTGAATGTTACCTGTCTCCATCACCATGGACGTCCTTAGGAGCTCCATATGATATCACAATGGACCACTATTTGTCTCTGTTACTACTGATCGGAGCCCTCTCATTCCACAGGCTTCAATAACATTACCAATGTATGATATTGGAGGTCTCCCCCTTTTCATCTATTTTGCTCTGAAGGACAGTAATCAGATAAATCTTTGTGCTGCGCAATGTTTGTCGTTTGACCAACATATTTCAGTTTTCTCCTTTAAGCCTTTTTTGTATTCAATTCTTTCAGCAGACTTTTATGTTATTTTGTCATTTGTCTGTCCATTGCACTATTAGATGACATCCAAAGAACAAAATGTCTTCAGCGCTCAGTTTGTCCTTGTCATCCCTCTTAAGACCCATATAGCACTACTGTATCTAAAAAGACATTTCAGAATGTTGACTTCCAGTTCTTTTGAAATGCTTCTGTCTTTCCATATTGTTTTCAGTTGAACTATTTTCCGTTAAGCCATGTTAATTCTTGACCTTATGACTTGGAGCATGAGCCATCTTTACCTTTGAATTGACATTCATATTTCAAGTTTTGTTCATACTCTTCAAATATTCCATACTCTAGGCTTGCATTTTAAACATAGATTTCTTGTAGAGTATGTTTTACCTTTCAGTTGCACAACTTTAGTTTAGTTGTGTTTTTTTACATTTAGACTGCGTTTCTGCCATCTACTCTATTCAGAATTATCTCCATCGTCGATATATCTTCAGCAAGGAGGGAAGTGTCATCCGAAAAGCGAGGGTCTGTGAGGTTCTATCTACCTATTTTGATTCCCATGCGATGATGATTCTGAATGTAACGTATGAAAATAATGCCGGAGTCCAATCATATCTTGAGCTTCCATCTACATGAAAACTTACCCAAACATCAACCTTAGGTGCATCATACTCAACACCTTCAAAGAGTTCTGGTGCAGCATAAGGTGGACTTCCACACCATGTCTTCAGAGGAGAGTCAGGATTGAAAAAGTTGCTGAAACCAAAATCTGAAGAAGAAAAAAGGCGATTGTTTCTAAGATTCAAAATGAATGTCACACTGATATGGATGTGTCAATTAATTCAAATAGCAATGTGAAATGTGAAAACAAATATCATAATCAAATGTATGGGAGAAATGTACACAAGACAAAGTTAGCACCTGTATATTTATGTACATACACACCATACAGACTCCAGTATTCAGGGAATGATTTAGACAAAGCCTACAAAGTGTAACAAAAAAGTAAACAAAATATATAAAAAATAAAAGAACTTGAACTAAAAGTTACTTGGCTATGTATGTGGAGCAAGAGGCTCTACAAGAAGCACAGAGTCAGTTGAAGTCAAACTGCATACGATTAGAAATATCACATTTATTTTCTTTTTCTGGGGTAGCCAAACCTCAAACGAAGCTAGTTTTTGCAGTAGTTAGCTCTCTTATCCCTCTTTGAGATGTATGAAATTATAACAACAAAGGGGCAATTTTAAAACAAATCAGAGATGACACTTAACTTTGATATATACTTTGTGCACACATGACCCCTGGAGAAAGAAAGAGCCTTATAAGGTCAGTACAAAGACTGGCTGGGACCCATTCACAATATCAAAGCCTTATAACAATCCATCTTTTAAAACTGAAAACAGCAATGTTTTTCAAAAAAAATGTTCAGAAATATAAAAAAATATAATAAAATGAATCAACAAACCAGCAATTTTGATGTTAAGATTTGCATCTAACAAAAGATTCTCTGCCTTGAGGTCACGGTGAACAATCCCTCGACTGTGACAGTAAGCGACAGCTGACACAATCTGTTTAAATTTCCGTCTGGCCTCGCGTTCATTCATGCGACCATGAGCCACAAGGTGATCTGAAAATAAAAGAAATGAAACAAATAATTGAAACTATCACACTATGTCTAATAAAAATGTTGTCATCTAAACTGTGGCTTGAAGAAATTTTGTCAGTCTAACCTGCAGCGTAAGTAGGATTGTTAATTTATTGCAAAGCCCACAGACCAGCCATGGGGTTCTGGTAAGGCAATAAATACACTTCAATGATTGATAATAAAATGTGAATAAAAGTTATCCATAATATCGCTAAACGTTTGATAGGAGACCAAGATCTTTTCATCTTTGAAATGTGAGCAGAAGTTGGAACAAATTCCACAAGCAAAATGCATAATCCATCAGCACATCTACACAAATTAAGAACACACTTTTATTGTTGAATACTTCAAAAAATGTTTAGTAATATAATAGCTGGTTTCTTTTTTCAGAAAACCACATTCCATAGCCTTTTTAGTATAAATTACTAAAAACAAATTTGAACTGGACAGTCAGACTACAAATAGGGTGTTTGAGACCAAGATCCCAACTATGTGAAGGAAATAAGAGAATCCATTTGTGCTTAAAGTTGTGGTTTTGATGGGACACCTATCTTCTCCAGGATGAGTATGTTTGTAGTTTACAACATTATTTGAATTAAGTAACAAAATAATTTGTTTTTGACATACCAAAAATCTCTCCACCACTGGCGTACTCTGTCACTAGGTACAACATCCTCTCTGATTGCATAACCTGTGAAACAAACATGATATACACATTGATTTGGGATAAAATTGAACAAATTTTAGAGAATAAGGATAACAATGATCAGATCTGAGATTAACAAGTGACCACTCTTGTGAACTTATTAGTGTAGTTCAAAAGAGGAGAAGAACTGGATTCATAAATTATATATTTTTTGGTGTGCTGCATATCATTAAAGAATTTCATTGTGTAACAATGATATAAATATGATGAGATGAATCTTACGATTGAGAGTGCTTCTTTCAATGCTTGTTATTTTATATGATTGCACCCACCTTGTTATTTAGAGAGTATCTAGAG
>JAUUEB010081955.1:0-15503 GCA_032362205.1 Clione limacina | reverse complement strand
ATCGTAACTCTTTCTCTTTAATGTTTACATAAAACGACGCCTAAACGCAGGACGGGAACACGAAACGACGACGACTCAACTTTTTTATCTTCAATAACGCAAAAATTAGGCTTTAAATCAAAAAATAAATATCACTACACGATCTGCAACACATGAAACTATATGAAAAGTATCACTTGTCGATCTAAAACTTCCTAGGAGAATTTGTATAGACCCCCCATTTTAAACTTTCCTGAACATAAACAATGCACTTCCGTACGTCTTCAGCCACAATCTGCGAGTTATCCGGTCTTTCTACGGATGAATCTTGAGAGGAATGATAAAAGAATGGAACCCCATCAATAAGTTAGGAGATCGATTTCAGCTTAAGCCATTTTGCTAAAGAATAACGATGATCAGGCGATCTATTCGATCCCGAGTGACCAAGGGTCAGACCTTGTACGCTAATTGTTGACCAAGTTTGAAAGCTTTGTTTGACATGATGATTCATAACATTAACTATATAGTATAGTTGCTTTGCGTAAATAAAAAGCCCACTCTTTACCGAGTGGACAAAAGCACCACATTTTGCATGAGGCTTCTGTAGGCTATAAAAGTAAAATTAAGTTGAAGAGACCAAAAAAGGTTATGGCCCCTGCAAGGTCATTCAGTTCTCTTGTATCCCGCAAAAAATATTGTTTTCACAAATGCTTCTTTCGTTGTGTACATTTCAGTAATTTTTAAAAACAACTTATGGGTATTTTTAAAGCTCTTTATTAAAAAGTTAAATTTTTTGGCAGTAAGGCATAAATTCCTTGGATTACTTAAGTTGATTTTTTTGAAAATTTCACATGTTTCCTAAAACATGCTTTATGATAAGTGTTATAAGAAACACTCGTCAAAAATGCTCTAGATGCATGTCTTAGTATGATTTCAATGACGTTTCATGTTTTGATTGATTGAAAAATAAAGTAAAAAATCATTTCAAATCTCTTTTTTCTCGGAAATGTATCAGAAGTCTTCATGCTTATCTGAAAAATTGTTTAACGAACGAAAATTCAATCTGAAAATCTGATTATGTCCATTAAGTACTTCAGTTCAAAATAACACAATCTATATCAAAGTTGAGACACAAAAACGTATATAAGTGGATTGGGCATATATTGCGCTTACCACCGAATCATTATTTTAACAACTTAACTAAAGGCGTCAGTCTATCTTTAAGCGTTTATAGCGCCAATCTATATTCTTTTTCCATCCTAGATATCCTTGAATTGGCGCCAGTGTTAGTCGAGACTTTATAAGCCGAGTAAATAGAGGGACCAAATTTATGTCTGGGGATTTTCTCTGTGATGTTTTTCCTCTAGACTAAGTCACGAAAGGTTGTGACAAATCACCTCATCGTATCACATTAATCAGGGTTTTGATGTCTTCATTGACCTAGTAAGAAACGGGACGAACAGAAATTCTTTTTGATTTAAACCAGTCAAGCCATAACATAGTTTGATACAAAGTTTGATAGCGAAATCAATATTGCGGTGCCATAAGCCTTTGATATGTAAAATGTTGCAACTGCCAATGATTTAGTCATATATAGAGAGTCTCGCTGATTCTGTTTGAGATATATGTCAGTATGTAAGTTGCTGATCAAGAGAACCTGCACCCAGTCTGAAGATATTGCTAATTAATTTTCATCCAGCCAACTTAGCACGCGTGCATTGACTAAGACGTATAGTTGACAATTTCAAACATATACTTATTTACTTTAACAAAAAACAAGGGAATATTTTGCCAAGTGTGACTTCAAACACTCTCATACTTATTTGACGTTATCTAAATAGCAGACGTAACATTCTTTTAGCTGATTTGCAGGTTTATCAAGAGCTGTAAGTAATATTAACTTTAAGCGATATGGTTCTAAATCCACGAATTAAATAATCAATACCTCCTAGTGCACACTGACCATAATATACTGAGTTGATTCAGTGTACTTAGTGCATATAAACCTATCCGCAACTGAAGACAATTTTCCTCTACTGCATTATATGAGACATTTAAAATACATATACACACTTACACAACCGACCATAATTAATGAGGGAGTGAACAAACTTCATTTACACATTTTCGTTTTTATTTTAGTTTTTTGGTAGCACCTTCCTTTTTAATGACACCAACGACGTTTTGGTTCAATCTGAAAGTTAAATACAGTTTTTCATTGGGTAAAAATTATTGGCAATGCCTACACATGATCAAATTTTATATCATACTCAAGTTTCGTATAATTTTAAAACTATCAAAATTGTTCGAAACAATGCATGAGCATATCTCTCGCACAAGAGCTCATATCACAGAATAGACGAAGTAAGCTTTCCATTCACATAATTTGTCTGTCATTGATCGCCCAAAACTGTACTTATTTTTACAAGTACATTAGTGGATATAAAACCTTTCTACGTTTTCTGCCTACTTAAATACAAACATCGCGATGTGTGTGTGATATACAATTTGTTCATTACAATATATTGAAACGTAGAAGTTCATCATCTTTTCTCCTGACCATCTTTAGGCAGATAGAGGCCATTTTCAAAAACCATCCCCGATCTTTAATCTTTAATCCTTAAAGGTACAAGCTTTCGTTAAAAAATTCGTAATAAAACACACAACTTGTTCGGGCCTTTCAGCCAAACAAACAACCTGCACCCAAGGCTTGTACAAACTAATTCATCTTTGTATGCTTCCCAGACAAGGCCACATTGCACTTGTGTTGGATTGTCAACGACATTACGTGAGAACATAAGAAAAAAATCACAGGGTTGTCCTGCGGTAATTTTGCCTTCACTTTCATGAACCAACCATCGATTTGATTTTATTATGTTTCCTAAGATCCCTTGTGGTGCTTGATTGTCAGGGAGACACTCGATCTTCAATTTCCAGGCGGGCGAAAAGGCAGTAATCGCTCACTCCAAAGGCCATCACTAGATCTCACACCCCTAGACTTTTCTTTCAGTTTCTGGTGTTTGCTAAACCATTTTTTTTTAGTTAGCCAGAATTTATTTAAGCATTTCTGATAATATAAAAGTGTCCATTCGTCAGAGGTAAACAAATTGTTTAACAGGGAAAACCAAAACTATTTCTGATTTACAAAGCAAAAAAGCGAAAGTGGTTATCTTAAATCATTTTCTCGTAATTAAAGATTAGTTTTGAGTAATTTATGAAAAAACGACCTGTTCAAAGTATCAGTTGAAAAAAATGTTTGATCCCTAAGGGGATTTACTATCAAATAAATAAGTTATACTGATGCTTCGGAAATATGTCTCAAGCCCACATACATTCTTTTCTGATCGTCATTCTGTCTATGTGTTCATACATGCGTCTCCCAACATGTCCATGGCTTAAACCTATAACTCTGTTTGATTTTTTATATCCCAATGTTCATAACATCTTCCTATTAAGAATAGTTTCAATGGGTGACTGTTCCAGATTGCATTTTGGAATTATGAAGACTAATGATTAATATTGCTATAATTGCTGTGTTAATTGTACTTTAACTAAGTCCATCCTAGACGAGTTTTTTGAAAGAATCAAAATTACTAGAAATGAATTTTGAGTACAGAATTTTAGGGCCTTGACCCCAGATTTAAATGAAAACGTCGATTATAAGTTTTTGAAATAGATCCCTGATAGCAAGCATGCCACCAGTTTTTATTCAGTGGATAAAGCCCCCGTATCACTTACTAGTGACTTAGTACCCGGTTTTACCCGGGAATGATACACAAAGAAAGAAAACACGAACACGCTGACTTGATTACCACCATGTAGACCTCTTTTCTCTCTCTCATCCCCGCTATGCGCAAATATGCCCAACCCCGCTTTACAAATCCAAGTTTGTCACTGATCGTGCAAATTAATCATTTCGGGAAGATGGTTCATGATTAATGGCAGGTATTGTTCAGAGAAAACATAGTAAAACTAAAAAACAAATAACGTTTTTTACAGTTGACCAACGTTCATTAAAAGCATAACCACACATCTGGTCATATCCACCAAAGTTTTACTCGAGTCGATTGAGTCACTGTGATTCCATTACATACAAATGCTCAAATTTCCTAAATGATGCGTATTTTAAAGAGGAAATATAGTAAAACTAAAAAGCTAATAACTTTTCTTACAGTCGACCGATTTGTATTTAAAGCTTAACCACACATCTGGGCGCATCTATAAACATTTTATTTAAAGATTCAGGTCAAATTAGTCACAATTGTGGCTATCCCATTGCATACAAATACACAAATAAATAAAGAGATCTTGACTTTATTATGTAGATTTTTGCAGCATCTTTTGCAAATCATCATCGCGCATGATTAACGTTTCCGTATGTCCTCTATTCCAATTAGTCCATTCCTTCTACTCCTTGAAACCCTAACTTAAGAACTAAATGATTCTAATCGTTATTGCATGCTTTCAATGTAAGCGACGTCACGAAAATTGTTTCAACCTTTTCACAAAACATTGGAATAGACAAACTTTGATACATGTTATTCAGACAGTTTGTAGTACCAAGTAGCTCTTCAGTTCAAATATAGTAAGAAAATATGAAATTAATTTTTCATAGAATCAGTTTATCATTTTGTCAATGACACATCCCTTCAAAATAGATGTTCTCTTCTTTTAATTCACGATTTAGAATTATCTAGAAAGCTGTTTTGACTAAATGTCGCAGGATTTTCAGAACCTAATACTGAAATCATGTTTAGTACGTATATACTGTAAACCGTCACTTTCCTTTAAACATTATGTCACTTCGCAAAATCTACTTGATGGATTTGCTTTAGATTTTCTAAAAATAGCATCTCAGGTTGAGATGTATTATTATTGCATTTTCTTCATTATTGAACATTGTACACAGGATTATAACTTGGTGTTACTCACATTCGTGGTCATAGAGCCGGATAGCCTTGAACAATTACTGACCTTCTTCTCCAAATAGTTTCGGTGCCAGTTCATCTTTGTCAACGATTCACGAATTTTTACCATGCATACACTTTGGCCAAATTAGACTATTCGCTTCTCTGTCATCAAACGACTGTCTTGGTTGAAAGACTTAACTATGATTATAATCTAATTAAGTTTTACATGGTGTTAGTTCTTTTTTTAAACCTAGCATATAACTGATATAGTTTAAAACCTGTAGATAAAAAACATATTTCTGTTATAAATTCACACAACACTTTTTCTTCACATATTATATATTTTGTGGCGTAAAAAAACGAGGACCTTATCAAGTAAAAAGTAAAAGTACCTTAGGTATCTATTAACAAGAAGAATAATGAATTCTGTCATTGTCCAATAGCCGCTGAATGTTAAAAATAAAAGTGACGTAATCTATATATTAAATGTGAATATAATATTTTTTTAGAATGCTCTCAAGAGAGACAACGTGCATTTGTATCTGATTTTAAAAAATAGTGGAAGGAGCCGTGAATTGTTTTGACAGTTTTATACTTACTTTTTGTAAAGCACCTAAGCGATTAGCACGAATTTAAACACTATCATACGAATAGTTTACAAGGTATCTACATAATTAACCTACCATCATTTTGGGTGATCTACACTACGGTGTGTTAGTAATAATTATCCTAAAACGATATTGTAGAAATTTTAAGTATTGAAAACACATCTCTAACGCAAGAAACAGTTGCTGCCACCGCTGCACTAACATTAGATTCTGACAGTGATTTTTGTTATTAATTTTGTCAAAAATTTAGTTTTAAGCATGGCAATAAGTTTGTTGACCAAAAATATTCTACCAAATTAAAATTCAATCTATATTTTGACTAGAGTAATTTGTCATAACACGTTAGCTACAAATAATTGAGTCATTTAGAACATAAAACGTTAGCGTTGATTAAAATGAATGATATATTTCTTTTATGGCATGAAGTCATTTGTATACTTTTGAAACGATTAACCTTTTTTGTTCGACATTTTCAAGCAATTAATACAAGATTCAAAACAATATACCTTCACTTCATTTCCTTATCAATGGTCACACAAAATTAGAACAAACTAGAAATTATTGCGTGGGCTGATGCACGAAAAAAGGGATTGAATCGACCTGTATTTCTAACATTCTGACTGTAAATTCTGACTTAATTTTTAGAAAATCATGACATTTTCAAAAGGAGCCTGATTTTCAAAAGAATTAATTTCATGGATTTTAGAAACCCCAGTCTCGTGGATTATCACAACCGTGAACATCAAGGTACCGGAAGTTATCTCTGATGTCTAGCCCATAAAGACATCAATCGAGATTATCTCCTCGAGAATACTTCTCAAGGTTGCATGAGTAAATGTGAAGAACATCCATAGACCATCAGAAAATCATGGTACACAGGCGTTTAATCAGCTAGAAAGATTCGATTCAATAACTGTATATATACAATCTTCGTTTCTCCCGTCACTAAGATGTGTTATGTCTTATCATGTTGGGTGAAGAACATATTTACAGTGCAGAAAGGGCAATAGCTATTATGACCTCTGTCTGATGGAAAAGATGATCATTGCAAAAACTATAACACCACTGAGAACTTATGTCACAAAAAGCTTTGAAAACCAGTCACAAGGCTTAATACCTTATAGACAGCCGCCATCGGGAAATAGGGTATTAGAGTGGGGATAAGTGTGTGGTCGATTGAATACTTAGAAAATATATCCTTACACCACATAGCCTTCAACTAAAGATATACAGCCAACCCGTGACAAGCAGCAAAACTAGTTAGTGTCAAAATGTCACAGCTAAGATACGAAATCACCAAGGTAATTGAGAAGAATAATATGTTTCCCTTATGGTGGGTGTATATGATATAATTGACAATTTTGTACTCTTCCCCGCTGAACTGGAATCGAATATTGAATTTTAAAAGACAGTATTGTAAATATGATTTACTGTAAACGTTCCTGCAGGGTTTAGATATTAGCATTCTTTCGGTGTCATGATGTTATTATTCGTTATTTACCAAAGATTATCATATGAACCGGACTTACATAATTGTTTTCAGAATATCATAATATGCCGTCTATGATATAAAGTTTTTTCGACCCGAAATTATTTGCTGTGTCAAAGGGGAAAATGATGTTCATGGTTTAGACTTCCTTTGGTATCAAAACGATTGAAGTATGTACGTTTTTATAAGATAATTGCCTAACCACTCTTATTTTATCATAAGATGGAGGCATAATGACAAAGAAACTAAAAACAGCAATTTCCAACTATTTCCACTTCTAATGAGAAGAATGCAACTCATGTGAGAGTATTAAGTATTGTACATAGAGCTCTTTGGAGACTGCACTTCATAAACTTATTCACGATTTCGCTTAAAGAATGGCATAGCATTTTTATGCAATTCACCTGGAAATCATCGAATTCATCGTTTTACGTTAAATTGATATTGAGATGCCTTTATTGGCACCATTAATGAGAAAAAACTAAGAACATGTGTTAATCCGTCACAGTAGTGACGTATAATTTCGTTGGGTTTCGTTATTAAATAACTAGCATCTCTTTGCATGTTCAGGTATTTTATTATACATTATACAAATCTAATAATTACTGAAATTTGTTCCACCACGGAAAGTTGGGAATACAAGTGGCTGTGTGTGATCGAAGTGAATGTTATCGAAATATTTAGGACTATAATTTCGGGTAACTAAACGCTCCCTCAATTCGTCGTTTTGGTGGTTACGCTCACTCTACTTGCAATTGTATCATCACACACATTCAAAAGCGTAAAATGTCTTCCAAAACAAAGAAACAAACACACATTGGTGTGTTACCCGTTTAAATATTTCAAACACCCGGTAAAGGTGACCTACTTGGCGTGAGCTGTTTATTTATATTTTTATAATCAATATATAAAAAATAATTTTTGAAACCAGTGCACACTTACTTTTGTCCAGGGGTAAACATTATTATTACCCTTTAGTGTGGTGAATCCAATATATCTTGCATTAAGCTTTCCATGGATGCATTTATAGTAAATTTCGGTTTCTTGCATTGATATAGTATATTGTAATAGATGATCAACACCAGAAGATGACTTTAAATCAATTTTGCACTTTTGTACACTAATTTTAAAATATTTAGTCAGATAATGTATGATGTCATTTCTATAAATGTTTTATATGGGCTAAATTACATCTAGTTCATTATGTAATTTAACCCCAGAAAGGCGAAGCCTAAAATAACGAAACACCAATGGGTCCGCAACACCTTTGGAAAGTATTTTTTGTTGACCGATTTAAAAAAACACTTTAGGTCATTAAAGATCAGGATGTTTGAGTTTGTTAAGTGGCGGGGGGGGGGGGGGTTATGCACGACCTTAAACTTAAATTTTTGCATGCAATGGGTTTACATTCACAGTTTTGATTAAATCGAAATAAAACTTAAGCAATGTGTTTGTAGAGTTAAATAGATCTGCGATGAAGATTTTGGTGTAATTCGATTGACTATAAGAAATGCTATTAGCTTTTTTTTTCACTATATATTCTCAGTAACTGCGCAATGAATCTAAACTTCAATATGAATAAACATATTCACCATCTTCCGAATGTACTTATTACTCAGGCATGAAAACAATGTTCTCTTTCTATAATAATAGACGAGTAAACACGAACTGATAAAAATAGATAATTACTACTTTAGCCGTTAGTTTAATATATAAGTTATTTTGCAAGAAGTGTTTGCTCCGAGCTCACATATTTTCAAGGACGCATACGCAAAAGTAATGATGAACAGTCTTATAATGAATTCTAGACGCGTCTTTTTATTTTTGCTTTAAAATTGTTTTGAAAGAAATGATTTATGATGCATGCATAACGCCCTTGATTGTCCATTTCAAGGTAACGATGTTTGAATTTGTTAAGGGGGTGTTATGCACGGCCTTAAACCATCAAAACAACGTAGTTTCTCAAATAACAAGTCGACTGAGAGCAAAAGAGATGGGTAGCTAGTAGGTAGTGATACTGTTTGTTTAACGAATTGTATATAAAGAATGGGTGAGATATTCATACTCTTTCTCAGATCATTAATGTACGACATGTAATAACAAGATCACAACAAAACTAAATCAGAAAAACCGAAACCAAACAAGGCTAGACCACAGACATAACATAATAGTATAAGCTCTCACATTCAGAGCGCTTCACTCATGTAATCAAGCAATAAACCATGACACGAAATTGAATCATCGAACATTAGCAGATCAACGCGCGGCCGTTAAAGTGCAAAAATCACGTATATTATGGGCTTAGCCACTGATTGCTGACTTGTTTCAAAGTTATATCAGCGCATAAAGCTCTTGTTGCCGTTATCTAATGGAAAGTTGGTCATAACAAAAACTTAAGCACGTAATTCATATATATCTTTGAAAACCTGTCACAATGCTCAATACAACATTTTATCAATTTGCACTTGAATAAGTGCTGGAATGACTTGGTGGTCGAAAGAAAACATTATACAAAACAACCTTCAACAAAAGACAGACAATTGTTATTTGTTTTGTTTTTATTTCCTTGTCCACTTATATCTATTGTGTGACCCTTTTTGATTAGTATGAACAAATGTGCAGATGTGTAAAAGAGCTTAAAGTGTTAAGATTAGTATTTGTTAGTTAATATATTTAGTAACACATTAAGTATGTGTATCATAGGGTGTTATAGTTGATAATGATAAATGCGGAGTAAGTTATAATGATGTTGATGCTTTTAGAAATGATAATGATGACAATAACAACAAAGTCATTGTCTGTCAAAGTTTTCAGTGAAAAGAAAAATTTGGCAAAGCGCTTTGTGTCGAGACAACGCTTTTCTGTTTCTCAAAAAGTCATTCGACTAATTTCACGAAACGTTGAGCTTTTAATATACTCGATCTTTTAGTGTTCTTCTTCTTCTTGTTCTTCTTCATTTGACAGTCCTTTTCACATTTTAATGAGTCACAATTTGACAGTCCTTATTACCCCTTTCATACTTTTCACTTGTAAATGAGTCAAACTTTGAGAGTCCTATTCTCCCAAACTCTCTATATGTCTTTCCAGTTTTAACCCAATTCAGAACTACCTCTCGTCAATTTCGGTGAAACTAATTGATTAGATTTTGTGTTCGAAAGAGACAAATCTGATTTTCAGGCCAGAAGGCATTCAAGGACTTGGTGCTAAATGTTGCCACATAACAGAATAATGGACCCTAAGTGATTTCGAAATCAGCTTAGTCTAATGAAGTATATAAAAGCAGGAACATCTATGGAGTTGTCGTGTTGATGTCTCTTGCAAATAGTAAAATATGTCATGTTGGGCCTCAACGAGATTCGGATGGTAACACAAATTCAATAAAGGTACCTCTTTCGATCTTATAATAAAGCATATTTTCTTAGAAGTTAAAAATATGTAAAGCCTTGTATCTAGCATAAGCAGCTTTTAAGATATTATTTTTGATTTGAGTTGAAAAACAGAACAATGGTAATGGATTTTATGAAAAATCAATAATCAGAGCCCAGATCATCATTTTAGCAAAAGACAACTTTTTCAGTATGGCTTCATCGGTGTTGTCGTTTTCCAAGTTTGAAGCGGGTGTACGGAATAAACCAAACAAAATATATATATTTGTTTATCTTTTTTAGGATGCTATGAATGCTATCTAAAAGATAATGAATTTATACCGTTTTTTCTATATCGGCATATATATTATCAACTAGCGACTTCCTCGCTTCGGTGTAAGAAAAAGAAGAAAAAGAAAAAGAAGAAATAAAGTATCCAAAGACCAATCACCCCTCATCAAAAATCAGATGTTCTTTATAATGGCGCTTCGCGCCAATATGCCACACGTTACCATTTACACCAAAAGCATTCATAGAACCCTTTTGGTATCTAAGATATAACATGTTAAAAACTCAGCCAAGTCCACCTATATAAAAAGATCTTTTTGTTTCGCCTCTTTATGCCTGTTTCCCATTTAACAGGATCAAGAAGGCTCATTGTATATAAATGGACTTTTCGAGTTTCCGGTTAAGTGTTCATTAGAAGTGTTTTTCTTGACGTCCACTCATTAAGAAACATGGCGCTCTGCAAAATTTAGGAATATAGGGAAAACCTAAATAAATTCATGAAATCTAAAATAGTTGTATATTGTTATAGATATTATGATTTTAATTGCGTTTTCAAATTCAACATCATTATCTTTTTTATTAAGGAAACCCATTTGCAATATATTATTACGTTACGGAAATACAACTATGGTACTTTTACGTTAACTAACCAGATTGTACCGTAGTTATGTGTAATGAAACCCCAGCAAGTCACTGTTTTCTTCTCTAGTTAGCACTACCTACAATCATATCGTGTTATGAGTTCCCTTTATATTGTTTCTCTAACTACAACTACCTACATTCTTATTATATTACCTCTGTAGGTTAGAATCATCCATTAGAATTACTGGAATTACATCGAAACGAAACTCTTAATTAGTGGATGATCAAATCCTGCTTTAAAAAAACTCCCTGACAGCTCCAATCATGATAAAATTGATTTTTGTGAATTTAGGCCACCTTTGTTCATTCAATAAGAGTGTTTTCTTTAAAATTCTGCCTCAAGTATTGATCAGTAGGTATTTTTGTAAGTATGGGGTCCTAATTTTTGCTACTTCAAAAACATACCCAATTTGGTATATTGTGACAAAACTCAAGATTGTTGTGTTCATCATATATATACAGTCCTCTAAAAAACAGTGTGAGAGTAGTTTTTTTTTTAATTGGGATGTGTATGTGTGATTTATGTGTGATTTATTGGCCAAAACGTTTACTAGTAGTATAAAGTAAAAATAGCCAAAATTTCAATGGGTGATTCTAACCTGTAAACGCACATGTTAATAGAAAAAAAACTTTTCAGTAAATGTCACTTGCGGAATATAACATATTGCACATTAAGTAATTACATTTTAACCCCCAAAAATTTTGTGTCGCTTTTTACTGAATTCTGCTCTTCTTATTTTTAAGACATCAACTCTATACTGTAAGTAATGCCTACTGATAACTCTGTATGTAATGCTACTCATCATTGTCATTTAAATGTTTTTTTACCCGAAACCTCTGTATTATCATCATATCTACAAGCGCTTATTTTTTTGGGGGGACACGTAATGTCCCCCATCTGAGGGGAAAATTATAAAAAAAAACGTTGAATGTGAATCAAAACATCCAATTTGTCCCCGATTTGAAAATATTGAATACGCCCCTGCTATGATACATTAAATTCTGAATGTGCATCTTAACAATCAAATTTCACGCCCTCTAAAAATATGTCCCATATTTAAAAATCGTGGATACGCCCCTGCTATGATACTTTAAATCGATTAGAATAAATTCCTTGATATGATTTTTCTTTTTTTTCTCATGGCATCGCCATGCTTCTTTTGTTCGTGGATTAAATATTAGTTTAAAGTTCTTATTGTTAATCTCACTGAATCTATTTTGTCAATTATTTTACACAAATCTCCTATGTGGTTTACTTTGAACATTGATGAGTTATAAACGCGTTTTTTATTATTTTCCACATTTTGTAGATTATTACTAGCGTATTTTTCAAATGAAATTTAAATTACATAACTGTTCAGTATAAGGATGTATGGTAGAAGTAGTCAATTCTAAAAAAAAAAATGTTTAAAACTATGAAATTAAATAGGTGATTCTACCAAATGAACAGATTTACTTGAAATTTTCATTTTTTTTTCAAATATACCCTCAACCCACTACATGGCTCGTTTCTCGACTTTTTTCAATTTTTCGGCCCCCTGGAAAAAAATCCTGGTGACGCCCATGCTTGCACCGAGGGGCTGATGAGAGGAAGGATCCACACAGTGCTCAATTAACGATGGGTCACATTCTTTAGATATCTTTAAAGTCGTTTCTAAAAAGCAAGAAATCGCCAATACATAATAACTTAATACAATATATTCTGGTTATCTATCATTACTTTTCAACTATAAATTTCAATGACGCTAAACATAACCATAGAAATAGGAAAGATGAGAACTTTCTGTACTTAGCAAGACAAAAAGAGTAGTAAGGACATTTTGAATACACCTAAAAATGAATACGTTTCACTATAATATACCATTCTATAATGCTTCAAGGTCATCTATCAATACGTATCATCTTTCATTTACAATGTTACAGCTAGACATGACCATTGAAATAGGAAAGAGTCGCACTTTCCTGAGAAAGACCACCAAGGACGTTTAGAACAAATGGAAAGACGTAAGATATTTTATAAGTAGATACCGTATTTTTCGTTATATAGTACTCAAAGCTTGTCAGCAAATAGAGCTAATCGGTGAATTCACCTAGAACTAGTACACAATAAAACAACTCATCGGTTGCTAATCGGGTTTCAAAGCCTTTGACACGTGTATCTGTCTCCTTATCAACAGTGTCAAAGTGCTGTGAAACCCAGGTAGCGGCTTAGATACCGTTCTAGGTGGTAATTTTAACTACGCATTTTTTTTAATTAATTAGTACTTAAACTATTTGACCGATTGATTTGAACTTTTCACACTGAATTCGCGACAATATGACCAGGGGTGAGTTGTGATCAAATTTGTTTTGTTTGGCGACCACACGTCGGTTACACTTACTGTAAACGTCTATATTTTGTGCGAGGATCAATATTGAATTTTAATTTTAGAAATTTCGGAGGTTCTAAATATAAAGCCCTGTTTTAGGATCGGCTAACGTATTTCCTGGATTCAACGATTTAAGCATGAAGCTTGCCATTATAATTGTAATTTCTTACCGAACGTATCTAGAAACGTCGAGCACAACAGTTGACTCAAAAGCAATTATCGACGGGAGGTAACTGCAACAACAAGGACAACTTCTTATTATAATGGAGCTAGGAAAGTTAAAAACGGGGGTCTATATTCGTTTTTTCTAGGAAGTTTAATATCGACAAGTTATACTTTTCTTATAGTTTCATGCGTTGCGGATCGTGTAGCGATATTTATTTTTTGTTTTAAAGCCTAATTTAAGCGTTCTTGAAGATTAACAATTGAGCCATCACCGTCTTTTTTTCCGTCCTGTATTTAGCCGTTGTTGTTGCGTTTTCCCTGTCCTGTGTTTAGTCGTCGGTGTTGCGTTTTCCGTTCCGGCGTTTTTGTGTTAATTGGGTTATGTAAAAGTAATATTAGATAATACTCTCACCCTCTGTCCTATTTGGAAAATCTGTCTTACACGTTCGGAGAACGGGGCATCTACTAGTAATCATAAATGTTCCTGTATTGTTCCCTCTTCCAAAAAAAGCATATGAGATTTCACTTTTTCGCGAGGTGCTAAATCTCGAAATATTGAGCCTCTCAAAAAAAAAGACGTGTACTGTACTCATAACACGGTCAGGAAAGTAATTTTCTTGATTAATCGGCAGTGGTAAAGTTATTCCACGAATATTTATATTATTTGTACCATAACGTTTTAATAAAATCCGTATTTTTTCATCATTTTTCTGATAGTAAGTTTATTATCTTTATTATTTGATTAAACAAATCACAAAAGTCTTCATGTTCGTTACAATTACGTAACACACTCAACTCAATCGCCTTCAATATGGATCAGTGAGTGTAACAAGCTAGTCTTCTAATTACACTTGGCCATAATAAGAGGTGTCAATTAAGTCTTATGTTTTTATGTACGTGGTGAGGAACATGAATTGTACCGTCCGTTTAAAAATAACCAATATTGATATTTCAGCCAATCATCAATCAAATTTGACAAACATGGTATCAAATGGAGTGTTATTTTATTTCATTTCATCTGTTACTCAGTTATAAAAGTTATAAAACAACAATTTGAATGAACACAAAACCAAAAGGTAGCGATTTTTGGAAATAGTAATGTGTGTTTCATGAATATGATAATGCATTACCTTAAATATCTCCACGTCAAAGCTATAATCATTATGGTTTTTTTGTATTATATTTGCATGGGTTAAAGTTTTTGTGATACTCATCAGTTCACCTATGCACAAAAATTTGATCTCTATTTATCAATGAAACAATGCAATTTTATCTCTGTGACGCTTCAATTTAAAAATGAATTCCTTCTCATCAATTCTCGTTGATAAAAGAAAACTTATCGTCCTTAAAATTGAATTGAAATTCACATAAAAATGGAAAATTAATAGATACAATAAAAAAGATACTACAACCGATTTTTAGATACATTGGTCAGAATAAATAATTCTACATATTAAAAAAAAAGTAAATACGCCGTTTCCTTTTTTAAAAAATCGTTTTTTCGTACACATTTGTTACACATCAATGTATTACATTAACCGTTAGTTACATGCTAGTTTTGTTAAATTGTATTGTTAATTTTCCCAAATATAACGAACTGTAGCGTATTATGCAGTGTTTTTGAAATCCGTCGGTTCTGTCGGTTTTGCCGACAGTTTCTGCGTCGGGCCGACAACTTCTGGCCGACT
>JAUUEB010081845.1:0-15505 GCA_032362205.1 Clione limacina | reverse complement strand
GAAATCCTTCATTTTGTCTTTTTTTGAACTCTTCATTATGGCCTGATATAGCTCTGAATGGCTACTTTTTGGGTCTGTTTTATGTCAAAATTGCAATTTTCCCTTGACCCCTGCATTGTTTTAAAAAATCCTTCAATTTTACAAATCCTCATTGGAAGCACTGAATTAGAATAAGAAATCTATGCAGGGTCAAAGGAATAATAAATGTGGATGGTGGCAGATTTATTATTTTAGCATTTTTTATCTTTTAGTGTTATGGGGATAAAGAGTATGTGGTCTTCTGAAAGTCTCAACTTTGGTATGCATTTGAATTTGGTGTGCAGGGTCTCTTTGACTTTGTCAAACAGGTTTCTCTAGGTTTTCCTCAAGCCTTGGTACCTGTGCAGTCTGGGATATATGCATACCTGTTAGATATTCATACCATTTTACTATTTGCTTGTCAATATACTTGAGCACAAGTTCTATTATCACCATCTTTCAGTATTGCTGACAATGTTCAATTATGATAATGTCTTTTTATCAATTTTCTTGTGAACAATGTTGTCTTTTCTACCTCCTCTTTCTCAATAAAAGTATTCATAGGTTAAATAATCTTTGATTTGTTATCAGAGTTTACCCTATTCAACTTATCATAATTTATGTTACGCTTGATAATGTCATCAGATAGTCATTGTAACCTTACATGATGTACCCAGACTTTTCCTCAGTGATGTCGTAGTATTTAACTTTGTATCATATGAAATGGCTGATCTTTTATCTTAATATCTTACAGACAAGCCAAAGACTGCTGGCCCAGGAACCAGTTTTGATTTCCTGCCAGGAGCACTACTCTCAAATGGAGACCAGCATTAGTCAGAGGCTTAAATGGGCAGCCGGAGCTAATCCTTCTCTCAATACTGTTCTTACCAACTTTGAGAATGCTATCAGCTTCAGAAAAAAATTTATAGAGGTTTGTTGATTGTAGTGTGCATCAACTAGGTATATCTACTTTTGAATTCCATAAACATCATAATAATGATAATAAATGGCATCTATATTGCACATTTCCACTCGGAATTACTTCTCAATGCATATTACATAGCATTGGCTACTAAACGCATAAAACAGATATGAAATAGAAATTACAATGTTAAATTTTGCAATGAAGGAAAAAATCTGTATGTGTGGACACTATTTGAAATACAATTATTTGCCTTTTTTGCTTGTGTTCTATTTTTTCATTTGAGGTCTCAATTTTTAGGATCATGAAGGCATTCAATTTATTCCTATTTTGAGATAGATTATTTCCACCTCTGTGCAACACAAGTATTAACATTATATTACTAAAAACTTTTAGTTTGACAAAACATAATTTCCAGGTTCATGACATGTCAACTGAAATCACAATTTTAATTTTCCAGGAAGAAAGTAAGCGCGTGTCTGAGGCTACTCAGTTGTGTCAAAGTATCTTACACTTGGAGGCTCTACGCACCCACACCCAGGAGGCTGGGGCCACAGATAAACACTTCATGCAGTTGCTCAACAAGTAAGTTTATTTACAACACCTCAAGCACAGTGTGTGCTGCTATCAATGCAAGATGTGAATTTCCCCAAACATTATGGTAAATTTCAACCAGCCTTTGAAGTACTGAACTCATGGCAACAAATTAACTTCATGATTTGTTATATCAGATCAGAGATACTGTAATGTGCTATATGAATTATTTTGGTGGACTATAGAGGCCTAGTTGTTCTCATAAAGAAACAATTGATAGTTATCTTATTTGAGTATTATTAGATAAGTGTGCTGACATTTGATTTTCAGTATTTTCTATCTATTGGCCCTATTTCACTTTGGAAACCAAGTAAATGACAAGTTTCTTTTAAAGATACAGACAAATAGACCTTAACCAGTATGAATATCCCTTAGCCTTCAACTTGCATAGAAGGACACTTATCTAGAACAGACAGTTTTTATCAAATAACTTGAAGATGATTGATCAAATTTAAAGAAACAAAAACAAGACACAGATGGAATTCAAATCAATTACTAAAAAAAAGAAATTGACAGCCTTTCTTCTGCCTTTTTAGGTCAGTGAGGCTACTTAAAAACACCCCCAACACATTATGGAAGGCAAATTTTGATTATTTGTAAACTTACTTGTTATTATGTTCATGTATGTTAATATGTAAGCTGATTATTCTCAGATGCTCAGAGTGCAGCATGCTATTAGAGTCTACCAGCAGCACTGTGACAGACCATGAACTGCACATCATAAGCCTTAAGGTTAGTTTAGTGTTGTTTGTTGTATAAAGCATTATTCACATCCTATTCTTAATTCTTAGATTTGACTGCTATCATCTTGTTGTTTTTTTTATTTTATTAATAAGCCTTCAGCATTTTAAGTCTACAATGCAGACCCATTATATAAACTTCTATTAAAGCCTCTAAGTTTGGGACAATTTTTATGATCACCCAGTATATCTTGATGATGCCTGTTTGATGATCTGATATTTGTTGAAATGATTAAATAATTTTTTGAAATCTACGATTTCGTGCAAGTTCATTTTTGGCTTTCTTTCAATCTAATGACATATGACTAAATGATTTTCAGATTTAACAACTAAATTGAGTTTTTCACATTTATCTTATGACCTCAGGAGCTTGAGAATGGAGAAAAGTCGGATATGGAATGGATAAAGAAAGCTGAAGAGGCTGTAGAACATGGCATTGGGAAAACCCAAGGAGACATAGAGCACATTGCTCACAGCTTGTCAGATTGTCAAGTAAGATAGCAGATGATGATTATAATTATTATTAGAGCCACCCATTCATGGCATATCTTGTAATAACAATATGGAAAAGTGATCAATAAATAGTTGTTTTTCTTCATTTTAGTCAAATATTACCTTATGCATACTATTTAAAAAGATGCTCATCTTGATCACTATCTAATCTTAAACAAACAGAGTGTATAATTTTGATTTTGGAGCTTGCTACTCCTAGGTACATATTTCCTCTTGTTAACCTCAATATCAAGTTTAATTATGTTATTTGACATCAGAAAATCATTCATTTAGGGGTCTCTCTTTGTTTAAAGGAATTGTGTAATTGATTTTGCTGCATGACAGTAAATGAGATGAAATCCATTAGTAATTTAGAAACTATTGTCAAGTAAATGTACTATATTATATATTGTTTCCTGCAGAGAGGTATCAAAGATGCTGTAGTTGCTATCAAAGGTCACCTCACCACACACCACAAGCTCATGTCTGATATTAGATCCATCCTCAAGACTTTAGCTAAGGTAATTTATCAGATTTTATTGGATGTCTGGGTTTACTTTGTGATATATAATATATAGGAAGGGAATGCATTTGACCTTATTAAGCTCCAAACACCCCTTAATGACACACTTATAAAAACATTAAGGGGTTATTTATTTACATTTTGTATTACAATTGCCTACTAGTAGTAGGTAGGTTCGTTTGTCTAGGGGTTATTTGAGAATTTCATACTTATAATTGAGAAGCTCCCCAGCGAAAAGCATGACTTCAAAAAATCCCATAAAAATTTATTAAGATCTCTAAATAGCTAAGCAAGTGCCTTTTTGGGGTCTTCAGTTTTCATGTGTGCTTCTTGTTAGAATAACGCTTAACGACCAAATCAACAAATTGAGGGAATTTTTAGCGACTCAAAATTCTAGTTGAATATATTTTGTTAGTTTTTATGTCTTATATGAGATCATTCACATTCCCCTAATATCTTTCTTATTAAACTTTCATTTACAAATATTGTCAAAGAGTTTCAATCATATTGCCTCTTATCATGTCCAACAAGCATTAATTCATGTAATTAAAGAACAATGTTTTAACTTTCTACCAACAGTTAGAAGAACAAGACAATGGAGAAGAGGTGCAGCCTGGTAGTATTCGTTCATACCTTACTGATTATAAGACATTCTCTGAGCGTATTACAGCCATGTTGAAGGCTGTTGTAGCTGAAGTTGTGACCAGAGAGGACATGTCTCAGAGTATCTTAGACTTAGACGCTGTGGGCCAGCAACTTGATGGGTAAGTTCAGACGCATTGTCTATTTCTGGAACCTTTATTGTTGATTTGTACCTACAGAAATTTAGGAGTTGCCTTTAACGAAAAAAATGGCTTGAGTTGTAGAACCAGTCTCAGGTGCAACCAATGAGGATCTATAGGAGAGTTGATCAAAGTTTTTGAAGCTGTAAATCAACTATTGTTATTGTTTACATTTGATTACATTCTAATACTGTCATCAAATCATGAATACCGCTTTTTATAGACCAAGTTTTCCTTTAAAATTTCACAGAGTTGATCTACAGTCAAGAAATAGATGATAAATTATTGAAAGTAGTCATATTTTGTAGAATTCTTTAAAAGTAAAAAGTATATGACTCATACCAACACTTATTAATGTCAACATCTTAAAATATTTGTTACTCTGCAGAGTTTACGATAGCCTGACAGACTTTGCACCATCCATCTTGGACAAAGTGGCAGAAGAAGGAGAGAGCACCGTTGAAGGCAGGAGAGGCACACCACAGATCAGAGAGAAGGATAGAGATTCCCCTTCACTGGTCAATACCCAAGCCACAAGCACAATTAAACCACAAGGTGACTTTTCTTTTATTTATGAATTCAGATCTCCATCCTCAGCGTGTATTCTGTTAAACATAACATCTTAACGTTTTTTTGTAAGCTTTCTGTTCTCAAGCTTTTTTATTCTTGCTCAATCAAGCCTAAGATTTGATTTGTGAGCGTAGCTTATAGGGACTTCATATTTATAACAGAAATGTAGACATTTACACTTGTCAATTTAGATCTTTTTGTATGGTTAAACTACATACTCTTATAAACCTTTGACTTAACATCAATCTCCTTAAAGATACTTTCAAAGCTTCCAGAAAGTTGTTTATTTATTTTTAGGCTGGTTATATTACAGAATTTGATAGTGAACTTCTAACTCTTACCTGCCAAGTGCTGCACTCCAAGAAAGCCCTGACCCAACTAAGAATTATTCCAGAATCACATAAACCTTCATTTTGCTTTACAGACAGGTTTCCTGTAGTCCAGATACACATCATCAAATGCAATACCACTATGTATTCCTTCTCTATTACGACTGTTATCAAAGTCAGTGGTTACTGTTGCAATGTCAGCAATGGTTAGTTAATTATCATTAGAATATATGTACTTATTAGTATGTCTTTTGAATTAAGATCTCCTTGATCCTAGATAAGTTTAACTTACAATATAATCTATTTTTACTTATTGTTTTGCAAACTCTAAGTAATTTTGTGATAAATTTATCTCATTCTCTTGATTGTCCTCTATACTTGCAGGCAAGAAGGAGAAGGACAAGTTGGTTCGTGATCCCAAGACAGGCAAAGGTATGCATCAAATTGTAATCTGTTGTCTTTGTCTCATAATTGAGTGTATCAAAACTAATATAAAAAGTTGAATGATTAATCCATTTACCTTCGAGATAGTGAACAGTAGCTTTCAACCGTCATCCCAGCTGAATGATGTTTAGCGGCTTGTCATGTGACCTATGACGTTTGATCACTCGTCAAAGCAGCAGGTAACAGCTTTTGGTAGATGGGGGAGGACGTGCCTCTGCCAGATTTGGGGACTGCTGGTGAACAAATATTGAAATAAAAAGGTTTCTACAAAATATCTTTCTGAAGTAAGATAGAACACCTTCATTTGTAAAGATGTATGGAAAACCAGGGATTTGGAGCCGCATGTCTAATGATCCAGCTTCAGCACTTTTCAAAAAGATAAAACTCTGGCTCGAGCTGAAAACTCCAAGGCTCCAGCTCCAATTCCCTGTGGAAAACATTCACTTTTTTTAGTTTTGGTGGGGTCTTTTCAGTTTGGAGACATAGAATTAATGATTGTGCTGGTTATGAAGCAATTTATAATTTCTTCACCTAAGAATTAAAAAAAAGGGAAAGCAAACTTATTTTACTTACTTTGCAACTTTTTCAGCACTCCAGGAACGTAACTCATATGCTGTAGGAGTGTGGAGGAGGGTGAAGATGAAACTAGAAGGCAGAGACCCTGATCCAAATAAGAGGATGAGTGTGGCTGAACAGGTTGGTACAGTGGAATCTTATAGAAATGTATTTGTATGTCACCAGGGTGTTAACATCAATAATTCATAAGAAAAATATTTTGTTCTGTGCATTGTCTCCTAGATAAAATCATGTTTCAACGATGTTGTATGTAGAAATTGTTGCGTGCATTCAATTCAGCAGCACGTCCACATGAAAGAGCAATGTAAAACTGAGAAGCAATGAGACCTGCTCAGCAATGGCCACACTGGAATTGATTATTTAAGAGAAAAATGTGCTACTAAGCATCAGTCTAACATCTAAAATGAGACTTGGCTTTTAAGTGTTGGACACAAACAAAAATACAAGCAAATGAATTTTCTTCTTACTGTACACTTTTGGAACCATGTCACAAAGTGCACAACACTGTGTGCAACCCATAGGTGGATGTCTTGTCACCAGAGGGTAATAGAACTTTAAGGGTTTGGTCATGTGACAAGAGAAGTGTCTAAAGAGGTAAAAATTGGGGCAGACCAAGGGACAAATATTAAACATCATAAATGGAACATTGTACCAATGGACGTTTCTGAAAACCAACACATATGTAAGTTAAGACTTTTAAAGGATGCATAATAAAATCAAAACTTTTCTGTTGTAGCATGTGGGTATATGTTTTTTTTTTTTAAAGAATTTAATTGATTTATCTGCAACTTAAGCATGTTATGTTCTCTGTGTAAAAGATTTTGTTTTTTAATCACTCCCAGGTTGACATGATTATCAAAGAGGCTAAGAACCCGGATAACCTGGCAGTGCTTTATGAAGGTTGGACTCCTTGGGTATGAGAAAATCAAGTTGAACCTGCCCTCTTGGCAGCGTGTATTCTACAATTTAAGCAACAGCAAACTGATTGGAAAGAGGAGGAGAAGACGGCAAGCGTGCGGGACACCCACTGCTTCCTAATGACCCCATAACCAATCTCATGCTTATATGCTTGACACCTAGGAGTGGGAGAGTAATATTAAAGGGCATCTAGTAGCGAATATTTCTCCTAACCTTTGACCCCCAACCACCAATACCCCTGTTCTCTCGTTAAAAAAGAGTAAGGCCATCGTCTTAACCCCCAATCACTGGCCATTATGTGAAAGATGGTGCAGAAGTAGCAAGAAATTGTCTTATAGAGATACAGGTCTTGGAGCATTCAAAGGTGTAATGGGAGCCTAAAGCTATTTTGGATGAATTCCCTTCGTATTTTTATTCCTGCTTTAAAGCAAATGCTTTAAACCATTAAATGATAATTGAAAGGAATTTGAAATTGGTGACTTGACATGCCTGCAGGTAGCAGGAATGTATAGGTAATTCCCTAGGCAACAGATGTTAGCCAGAGCAGAACACACTCTGGGCCTGACCGATGGGCCCGTTTCAAAGAGTGGCTCTTGGCTGTCGCATCTGCACAAATGTCGGGATAATATACAAACACCAGAATTCCTTAAATTGGATCCATGCTAAAGCTGTATAGCTAATGGACATCAACCTGCTAGTGTACACTTGAAAACTTCAGTGGTCATTTCTGTCTGTATTTATAAGATTGCTCAATGATCTGGGAACTGTTTTCAAAATGAGGAAATTGCTTAACATGATTATTATAAGTTTCAATTTGATTGTCATTTAAAATCTTATAATTGTATATTGGCTCAAGAAAATGAAGCACAATCAAATCTGCCTTAACTAGACACCTCTATAAACCACTCTTCTGTACAAGTTGTCGGTCTTCGTGGATGAACTTCTCATAATATCAATATTGTGATACTCAGACATATTGTATTTTTCTAATGTATTATCTCTGATTCAAGCAGTCACTTCTGCGTTTATGACTTAGTAAAGCATTAACAATAAATGTTATGTAGACTAGGTCTGTGAGAGAGAAATTTCAAAGAGTTGATATTCATAATAGAGCAGGTTTGACTTCATTGTTAACAACAGACAATTTCTGCAACATTTAGTATTTCAGTCTCTTATTTCCACAATATTTCAGTTGTGTAAGTTATCTGATCTATTTTGTAGCCTTATTTAAAGATGATGACTCATATTGAAACTTATCATTTTATGTTTTAACACCTTGTATGTCAGTATTTGTTCTATGATTGAATTTACATTCTTTCAGATGATGTCAATGCATCATAAGGCTTGATTGAATCCCTTAGATGTGTAGGCATGTCTCAGAGGAACACTTATTGCAAATATCATGTCTATATCAAATGACAAGAAAACAAGTTGTAAGATATTTTATGTAATCACTACCAATGAGCAAAGATGGTAATGAAAAACAAGACCATAAAGAAAGGTCTGATAACAAAACAGACAATTTTGATCACAAAGTTTTCTTCTGTACATGTTAATGATACTGTTTTTTATAAACAGACAACCCGGATTCATTATTTCATTTAAATCTCATTGTATTATGAAATGTTGTTTCTGCAATCAAGCATGTCAAAGGTCATCATGATTTCACAATAATCATTTCACCATAATGTGTAAAAAAAAGAGAAGAGAAAAAAGGAACATAATATTGACTCTTTCTTCACCGATTAAAATGTGTATCAGTTTGTCCTTGGACATGTTTGAATGTATTCATTTTTTTTGTTTTTCAATATTTCAGTTCACAGAGTCTGTGACTGCAAATGGTATTATAATGTTTACAAGTAACTCCATCACTCAGCATTGACTATAGGGAAACTGCTGTCGTAGATAGGAGTTGAATATCAAATATGTCATCTTGTTAGAGCAGTATAAGTATAAGTGAATTGCATAATGTGACTGTTAGTCTTTTCACCAACAGATATTACATTTTCACAGTGTACAAGGTAAACACATTTGTCAAGCTTTTGTCTGTTTGTCATTTATATCAGAGAGGTTAAGACATACATTTGTGGCACTCCCCATCAAAAGGTTCGAATATTGCAAATTTCAAAATAATATTTTTTTTCACTTCTTCATATCCAACACTCACATCTGGCACAAAAATGAATTAATTTGTATACAAAATTGAGTGCTTATGACCTTCTACTTCTATAAGCCTGATATGATAAAAAGTCTTTGAACTTTAGTGAATAAAGGTGTTCAAACTTCTCATTGCTGATTGCTCCCTCACAAAAATGCAAAAAAACCACACATGATAGCAATTGAACAAACAAAAATTGATAGGAGACCCTAAATTACCTTTATACAGCAATATCTCGAAACAGCAAATGGAACCTTGCGACTGGAGTCGTCACATTTGTTAATGTGTCAAATGTGCTGTTACAAGATATTTACAACAACGTTGATCATTTTCCATCAAATCTCAGACATTTAGTTTGAACATTGTAAACATTTATTCTTCAATAATTTTGTAACGGCTTATGTCATTGCATGGTGTCTGTTTCAAAGTATTTTTTTTATATTAAGTTAGTATTTTTTTTGGAATATTGAGAAAAAAATAATCAATTTATTTATAGTTAAACAAAGAAGCACTCTTTTCTTATTATGATGTAAACAATCAATTTAGATTATATGACTATTTCAATAAAGCGAGGTTTGCTAGCTAGAATGTATATTTTTTTTTGTCTAATGCAATACTCAGTGTCAATCTTTTGTAACCTGTTTGGAATGAGGTAGATATATCTTACTTTATAAAGTCAAATGAAATAGCATTTTGTGCTTGAATAACTTAACAACTTATTATTAATCGTTACACTCGTACATTTGTAAGTAAATGCTACCGGCTTAAAAATGTCAAAATTTACCAAATTATAACTTGCTATCAACATCAATTTTGACAATATTAACCTCTAGAAAAAAATCCTTATTTCCAGTGTATCAACTTCACTGTACTCTGTCTATCATGTATTCTCACATCGCTTTTTGAATGAATTATGTTTATTTTTAAGAATTATTTAAATATTTCTTTTTCCATTGGTATGTTTGCATTGTTGCTAATTTTGCCTGGATTATTTTTTATCATTTCAAGATTGATCTGTTATCAGTGAAATTGAAACACTCATTGTATATCAAGGCAAGAAATTAAGCCTTCATTATTTTATTTGATAACACTGTTTGTGGTCAAACCAAATTTGTTGCCTATCACTTTCATAAAGAAATCTGTCATTGTATAAATAGACCTAGGCACAGACAAATCAACATTGTTTAATTTCAACTAGTCTGAGTACTTCTGTATTATCAGTGTAAAATACATCAACAAACGTCAAAATGTTTAAAGGTTGTGTAAAACATTGATTTTCATCTTTTGTTAGTTTTGATTTTGTTTTGAGTTATCACAGTTTGATTTAAATATTGCAATGCACTCATTTGTTAACCAATCTTGTCTCATGGTTTGTTGTTTTCAATCATACCAAGAATGATAAAAGCTTCTACAAAATTAGTCTCCAATTGACTCACATAATGCTATCAAAATGATTTATAATAAAACAATTAAGTTTTTCAAGAAGCTTCAGTACTTTGATAAGTATGAACCAAATATTGGTGCTCTTTTTGTATATCATTCCTTAGTCAAATCAACATCTTAAGGTGTAGTATAGAGTATAAAAGATTGAATAAAATGTCCAATAAGTCAATAATCATTTCATGGCTCTTCTCGTTGTCAATTTGTTTTTACTCTCTACTATGAAAGTAAAGATATGTTGTGTATGTAATGATTCTTCTATCTGTCATGAGTCAACTATCACTAACATACCAGTTTTTTGTCTTCTATACCTTGTCAGATTTCTAGTGATAAACTCAAAATGGTTCTTCTTTTTATTAGTTTAAAACAGGAAAGTAACACAGTGTTCACCTGTTATCATGATATTTCTTAAATCATGTTTTAACTTCTTTATATAACACCTGTATCACTCAGACTAACTGAACCACTGTCACTAAAATATCATTACTTATTGTTGCGATTGACCGAAGTGTGTCTTGTTTAGACATTAATATTAATTTATGAGCAATGATTTTGTATCTGATATCATTCGATTGATAAATCTTCATTTCTTCCTTTTTTTTAAAACTTGCACTCTATAAAGCTTGCATAGAATGAGGTTCTATCTTCTAATCATTCATGTTGAGAAGCAAGGAGACAACTATATTCAGATATACGCAGTTGATTATTCACAATGTCTTTTGTACCTTTGTTAAGTTACTGTTCCTATGGATGTCAAATGAAGTTAACAGATCAACGTTCAGGAAAAGTACAGCAAAAAAGATAAGATATGTATCTCATTTTTTCGAAGATGAAATTTCCAGCCTGTTTATAGAAGTATTGTATAACAGATGTAATAGCAATTTTTGAAAGCACTGCAATTCCATGAATTTTTAAAAAGATTATATAAAATTCTGTACTGAACTTTATTCTATCCTGTCAATCTCAATTGGATGATTTTAAACTATCTTGGCTTTTCCTTTCATAAACTGATAACACAGATTTGAGTATAGCATCAGCGATCATGGAGGATAAAACAACTTGGCTCAGACCCTCTGTTAAAATTATTTTATTCAAGGGGTAAGCCTACAATTATTAAAGAGAACAAATGGTTGCACATTTGTATTCTTAATCTTAAGAATCATCCTCATTCAAATAAGTGTTTATGAGATTTATGACCGCTAATACAGCAATAGTTAGCTTTAGACAGATGCCAAAAATGTTGATAGAGTCTGTTTATGAAATTTTGGGACAAAATTACCTTCATTAAAGAAAAAAATAGTTATCTTAGAACTGGTAATTTGATATCCCAGAACAAGTTATGACATCTTTGTTGAATTTGTGTTTTGTTGTCTTGTTTATCTCAGAGTTGTATTGTCATTGGTAATTTCATTTGTATTTTTATAACTCTTGACTCGCATAACTGTCATTGATAAACCTACATTGTTTTCCCTAGCTGTAAACTTAGCACTTTTTTCACATAGTAAAGACAACAGATAGAATTAAGTTTGTTTTTGTGGTCATACACACTTGAAAGACAAGAAGTAAGTCTACATGTCTCTCACTCAACATTCAACTTTTCCAGTAAAGTTAAGAAATCCTTTAGACTGCTTAATAGCCATAAATAGTATTTAATTTTGATAATAGATTGTTAATATATGAGAATATTAGAACAAGATTTAGTTCACCTTAAGCAAATTGAACATCCTTACATTATTTACTTTTTTGAAATTTGGTTGTCATAACAACAAGTGTGTTTATGTCGCACAGTTCTCCTTAAGGCTCAGAACATCCAGAAGAAATCACTGATTTTTTTTTTTTTAAATGATTATGTAAGCCATGCAGGGTTGAAGTTGTGTAACCAGATTTTTAGAGCGTTATGAAACCCTAGAATGTCACGACTCTCAGTTCTTATGGATTTTGTATAATCTTAAAAAATCTGGCATTGTAAGCGCTCTCTAAACTCCTTAATGAACAGATAAGATAAAAAATATTGATAAGAGTAAATACAGTTTGAGACAGATGACTTTGTAGTACCAATAGAAATGTAAGAAATGCAACTCAAGAAAAAAGAAACGGTTGTAAGGTGTAGCAAAATTTTATGAACTTTGTGCTGACCTTTAAGATCAAAAGATGCCATCTCTAGAATTTATAACAGACTCTTGTATTATCAATTCAACAGTAGTAAGTACTCCAAACTTAAATTCTAACATTCATAATAGTACTTTCTTAATAAATCTTATTGCAAAGTTCTGAGCATTTCATGAATTATTTACAAGGAAACCACTTAATAGGAATTACATAATTTTAGTAGAAGGGGAGTAAGTAGATATTTTTTATTTTACTTATCATGCTAAAACCTATATAAGAAGACATATTATTATAATATGGCATTTAAATTTGTTTAGGATATACACATTTTTTCTCAATTAATTATTGTTATTTGAAAATGGTATTATAAAAGTTAGAAATGGCAGCTGGATCCCTGTAACGTATAAATAATTATTATGAAAATTTGTATTGGCAGCTGAAAAGGTGATTTTCCACATTGGTCAGATCTTGTGGATCACTTTGTTTTTACATTTGGATTAGTAATGTTACAGGCTATCATAATGTTTAGATTTAAGCCTACTGTTGCAAACATTTATTAAGTTCAGCCTTCTTGAAGTACAAACAAGGTAAATGGCATAAAGAGGCAAAGAAGAAAAATATTACAGCATTTATGAAGAAAAATATAGTGACAGCTGTTAGAAAAAACTGATTTAACCTTTGACAGTATGCGTTTAGCATCAAGATGTATGCTTTTTAACTCTTCAATAAAATTTTCAGTTGAAAATCTCCTGTGTTTGTCTTTATCTTTCGGCTAAATTGATAATACATTTATCAAATATTTTAGGTCCATTTGTTAGAGATATGTCCAACTCATGGGAATTAGAAAGTAAAACAGATAATGATTAATGCTATAGAGTTTCTATCTCTATACAGATATATTGTGCATTTCCCAGCCCATGGCTTTGCTTAAACAGACCACACCAAAAAAATATCTTTTAGAGATTAGCTCAATGCACTTTGCAATCTACTTTACCCAACCGAGATGCTTATATTTTAAGTTTGTTGGGAACCATATAAGGCAGCTAGCTGCGCTGTTGGTCTCTTAATTATAAAAAATGACATTTGATGTTATACATTTCCATCAGTGTAAATGAATATACAGTTAAACTTGATTAAACAGCACACACTTAAGCTGAATTTTTGCTCATATGGAACATAAACCTGACTCACGATTTTTCCTCTCTTTGTTAATGAAACAGGCTTAAACCAACAGAAAAACACCTGCTAATGATTAAACGGAGTGATAATTTGGGACATCAATAGATAAATTATCGCAAAAAAGCCCTGAAATTTTACTTAAAGAATAGCTGAAATGTGTTTCACTTGTAATTTGGGCATCGAAAGATAAATTATCCCCAAAAAATACTTACATTTTACTAAGACTAACACAAATGTGTTTCACTTGTATTTTGAGACAGGCTAGAGTGTGGCTGTTACTTACCGCAACAAATAAAGTAGAGCATGGATTGGGTTATTACATACTTTGCACACTCGCTACTTGTTGACCCCTAGAATATGGAATTTTACTGAAAAACAGTGAATTTGTTTAAACAGAACTAGAACAAAATTATTAAACAAAACCCTTAAGAAATGCACCTGTGTGGGAAAGAAAGGGTGTGGTGAATAAAATCATTTCAATATTGTCTGATGTGGATTAGGCATAGGAAGTAATTGTAAAAAAAATATATTGTTCCTTTTCCCATCAAGGCCCATCACAGTGGATTAGTTAGGAAAGCTGAATCATTGGCTATTTTCAACAGACGTTTAAAAAATCATTTATTTGTCGCTACATACAGTAGAACCCAGTTAGAACGAGGTCGACGGGACTGGGCGATTTGCTTGTTGTATCCTGTATCTCGCTATATCCGAAAGCATCAATTTTTAAAGGTTCTGTCAACATGACCTCTAGTCAGGCGACAGTACCGTGTAACCATTGATTTCTCTCATTAAATAACAGAGCTTATTTGAGTGTTGAGATATATTATCATTATAAAATACGATTACGTTTTAGAAAAAATAAATTCCTACAAAAGCTCTGTGATTTAATGAGGAAAACAAAAAACGATGTTAATTGAATTGAAAGAATTAACGTGTGCATTTGAACGATTAAGATAAAACAATGTGATGTGATTCAATTGAACACAGTCAGTAGGTGGCGAAAACCAATCCCGTCCGCCCTTCTTAAATGTCACGCGAGGTGATTGGCGACAGCACGCAGAGTGAATGTTATGTCACACGCAAAGTTAATTCATAGTCCGTATGCAGTAAGCGGACATGCGAAAGCTAGTCGCAGACAAATAAACTTTTGCTACTCAATGCCCAGATGTTTTGATTTGAGAAGTGTTTCTTTTAATTTCGTCCTGTTGAGTCGATGTTAGCTTGGGCTGTATGCTAACAGATTTATTTTCCAACTTTGTCAATCGAACTTGACTGCTAATTAGCTCGCTATATACAGTCTCCATGGGATTTTATATCGTTGTATCCGATTTTAATAATATAAGGAAAAAACTTGACTTTTTGTTTTGCTCGCTATATCCGAGGTCTCGCTAAAACCGAGCTTGTTGTAACCGGGTTCTACTGTATCAGTTATATCTAGGGTTTAATTCGGGATTCCTGGGACCGGGATTATGACGGTTCCTGAGAACGCTCATTCCCGGGAATATTGCTCGGGATTCCCGGTACCGAAACATTCTTGTTGTGAAGAATGATAACCTTTGTTTTTGTCATAATTCAAGAACAATTAAAAACAAGTTAAACCTCACAAGCAACAACGGAACCAGGCTTCACATTGCAAACAAGTATACTAAAAAAAAGTGTCTGAAGTTGACTTTTCATTTGTCATTAATCTGTCGGTGCTTATCGTCTTGTT
>JAUUEB010081734.1:0-15506 GCA_032362205.1 Clione limacina | reverse complement strand
TATCTCTATCTCTATCTCTCTCTCTCTCTCTCTCTGTCCCTCCTTTTCTCTTTCTCCCTCTCTCTCTCTCTCTCTCTCTCTCGTTTTGTGACTAGCGTGTTTAAAAAAATTGAAAAAAAATCAGAAAGATACAAGTCTAACTTTTTCCGTAAATGTAGCAAGTTTAATTTCATTTTAGACTATTTGTGTTGGAAATCAGTTCTACAGAAACACGATCCCAATATTTTCGTTCTTGAGAACACTAACTCACATAACATAGATGTAGTCTTCACAATATGTGATAAAGGTTTTTCTTTCTCCTTTTTTATGTTTGTGTGCTGTAAAATATAGACTGATCCAGCCACCGGCTATTTGTCTTAGAAATGCAATTAATGAATCGAGAAAGACAAAGCCAGGACACATCTAAAAAAGACAGTTCGATCAAATTCTTTGACAATTGAAATACCAGTTTCAGTAGGGTCTAGTACACAGAGGCCAAATTAACTACATTTCTGTCTAGAGTTAGATGGAATAAGATCCGAATGCTGAATGAAGTGTGAGCAAATTAGCTGGACAGTCATGTAATCCTGGTTTTAACAAAGGTTTTAACGAAAAGACTAAAGAAAAAATCAATTATGTTACAGTAACGTTGAAAAGAATAGTGTTTCTTTTGTTAACCGCGATCACAATTAGACTGAGTAGACGATCATGTGACTACTAGCTCATTACTCATGCAGAGGTTGTCTAGTACGTCTGGTACGTCAGACTTCATGTTTTCGCTACCTTAGCCATGATCATGATGCTTAAACTGTCTAGTTTTTCACGAACTACAATGAACACGATGCATAGATACTGCCCCAATCATTAAAAACATGTACACGGTCCTAGTATGTCTAATCTCACTTAATGCCATTCCTTTTTGTGACAAAGTTGTAAAGTAGCATGTCGTTAAACAGGATCACTTTCCTTAGTAAAGAAGATAAAAACCTAGATAAAGAGGTAGTAACTAATGGTAACAGAATTAGTCTTAGCTTATTTAAGACATCATTAAGTAATGGCCGCATCATCCTGTGATATACTATAATTATGCGAGACATTGCGTGTGTACCCTAAGTAAACTAAACAAGGTGGATTATTTCCCCTCCAGCATAGGCTTCCGGATGCTTTTTAACATGGTGCTTTCGTGATAATGTATCATAGCTTTGGGCTGTCGTGAAAAAAATCATAATTTACTACATTAAAACTAGGGTTATCTTGTAATACAGTGTTTTATACTCAGCTCACAACACTATTATACCATTAAAATGTGTTTTTAGTTTGTTTGAATTTATCATAACTACAAGTAGTAGGTTTTGCACCAGTTATAGTTTAAATTGGTGTTCGAGCAATTGTCTTCAATATTTGTTTTTAACCAATGAAGTCAACAATAATAGTTGACTCAGTTCATCCTTCAAATAGGAATGTCTAACTAAAAGAAGACTACAAAACATCGATTTAACTTCTCGATAACAATTTTTTGTCTACAATTGCCAATATACAATTTTTGAAAAAAAACTGACCTTGGTGAGAAGTACACTGTTTCAACCTATAAGCCGACGATCCCTAATAGAGTGAAACAGTGTACTTCTCACCAAGGTCAAAAATTGTATCTATACTCGCGGTACGCCGTTCGAGGCTCTATGGGATATGCAAATACAACCCTTCTGGGACTTTTGGAATATTTATTATGATATGTACATTTCCGGCTATCATATATTTTGAAGAAAGAAGATGCATTATTTACCTTAAAAAGATTTGACACAGAGTATATGTCACTATCATTTTAGCAGGCACACTAGAACTCTGGCAATCCTTTTGAATATAAGTAAAACATTTTTTTTAATATGGAATTCTCTTTTACACGTATTTTACTTATAACCACGCGTATGGACAATCAAATAATTACATCTTTAAGATCTCCTGGTCTAAAGCCATACTGTTGAGGGTCTAAACTTGAAATACTTGAAACATCTTATTTCTATCTAACAATCATATCATTTTCTTGAAGTGTAGAAATAATGAGTAAAAAGGCGCGTATGAATAGGTTAAAATAACAATCTACAATGTCTAGTCATAGAGTTATCATGAAAATTATATATGTCTATGTGTCTAATCAAAGTAAACCCTACTTGACCTGACTCAAAGAACTCTCAAGAACATTCTGGACCAGTGAAACGTATTCTTCCGCTTAGATCTTGACCGCTTACAACCTATTCTTTGAAGAAATCTAAGGCAAATGGCTTTTTTCTGAGGGTTAATGCCAATTGAAATATTACCACAAATTTAGAAACAAACAAGTGTATCCAACTCATTAAAAAAAAGTTTTTCTCCACATTCAAGCAACACATCTCTGATATATAATCAGACGTTTTAAAAGTGAAAAAGACCCACTAAAAAGTAAATGAAACACTGCATCTCCCCCGGGTCAAATCAACCGTTCTAATAAAACAAAACTAATGAACGTCATGTGAGAATGTCAACATGCAATCTTAAGAATACGCATCTGCTGCTCAGCAGCAACACTGCAGGAGACCGTAGAATCAACAATTTTGCATTCCTATCATCGAAGTGGGCGTGTTCTTGTTTATTTTTCTCATTCCTCCAAAATGGAGAAAGAACAATAAGTGATAATTGTTCTTGGATATGACTCGTTGTGTGTGCCTGTGTGTGTAATCTGATTCGAGCACGAACACACTTTTTGATAATTGCCGACATTTCGAGATTTTGGCCGAGGTTGACCTCTGTGCTCAAACGACAAAATTGGAGATTGTTAATCAGTTTTTATGTGAGAGCACTGCACTATTAGGTACATGAATAGATTCTCGATTTATGCGAGTCCAACTCTCACATAAATCGAGAAACTACTTATATAACTCATAGTGTGTGTATGTAGTGTCGCTTTCTTTTATCAGTTATACAAAAAACTCACAGATATTGAAACCGCATTAACCGAACATAAGAAAAATTGGGAAATAGATGAACGTGCGCCTTCTTAAATATGAAAAAATACAATAGTTTTTCCTGGCACAACTTAAATAAAAAAGAAACAGTTTAAACTTAATCATAAACGATTCAATTGGAATACAAACAATTAATGACGGTTTCTACTTCAGATCATCGTTTTTTACGCTTTTTGAAATTATTCGTTTGCGTGTTTACTTTAATTTGATATGGTAGTAGATAACATTTCTTTGTCTAAAAGAAAACTGTAGTGGTAGAAACGGCCAAAAAACCTGCCCTGCCAGTACATTGTCCGTGTCGTACACTTTATTTTAATTGTTTTAAGTCTTTTCTCAACGTTGATAATTTTTACCAATTGCTCTGTTGTTATTTTTTATTTTCTTGTTTTGAAAATCCTTCCTGTCTTATCACAATCTTCGTTTAAATTCACTGCCAACAGTACGAAGTGCCGCACCCACTGACGCTACACAGAATGTTGAAAAAAAGCCGATGAAATAAATACTTGTATTGTTTGTCGCTTATCGAGCCAAAAGATGCATTCAAAGGACGTAGTATAGTGTTGAGACGATTAAGTATGTGAATAAAAAGAAATATTGTTATCGGATTAGGATTAGTTTTGGAGGGTAAGAAGACTGAGTCGTAAACGTATTAACCAGAATTATCTCGCACAAATCGGATTCAAGTGAAATGTGTCCATCTCGTAAATAAACAATCCCAACACTGATTGAACAAGTAAAATCGAGGACCTTAATTAATGGTCAAAGGTTCTTATGCCACATCAGACATAATGTGAAAGAGAAAAAAAACGTTGACCAATTGGTGATAAAGGGGCAAATATTATAACATTTAATGTCCTAAGAGTTTGAGGACAATTGTAACTGAGCATAATTTGTATCTCAAATCATGTTTGACGGATCACAAAGTAATATTGTCATCATCATTATTTTTCCTCAAGCGCTAGTCTCGTTGCAGTTTTCAATTTTCAATTTAAAGAAAGGTCGGGAAAATTACAAGCTAGGTCGGAAAATTACACCAGTAGTGCGACTCCTTGTGTAAGTTTTCCGACCTTTCTTGAAATTGAACACCTAAAAAGGTAATATTGATCTATCATTCAAACAGCAATACAAGTAAAAAGCAGATTTTACTTTCTTGCGCATGGACACTTAAATAATTACATCTTTAACATCTCCTGGTCTAAAGCCATTCTATTGAGGGATGAAAGTTTAAAATACTTGAAATATCTTATTTCCATCTAATAACTAAATCTCATTTTCCTTAAGTGTGTAGTAATGATGAGATAATAGGGGCATATACGATAAGTTCAAAAAAAAATCAATTTGCAATGTCTAGACAAAGCCAAGTCTACTTGACCTGACTTTAAGAACTCTCAAGAAAATTCTGGATTCTGTGGAACGTATTATTCAGCTTAGATCTTGACCGCTCACAATCTATTCTACACATAAAACAAGTTTATGAAGAGGAAAAAATCTAAAAGATAATAGCTTATTTTTTAAGGGCAAACGACATTGATTTTGGTTTATCACGAATCTTAATAATAAATAAGTGCGTCAGAGAAAATTACAAAATACACAACGCAATGGCTTCCCGTCTTTCTTCACATTCTGTGCACCACGTTTGTGATGTTTATGTCTCTGTTCTTAATATCTTAACTCGATCTGATTACCTTAGTTATGTACATAATCTGCATAATAACATTGGACGTCTGTTTATTGATTTATTTGTGCATGCAATGTTTGTGGCTTGCACCGGGATAGCAGCCACAGTTTCCACTCTATTGACCCGGAACTTTAAGGATTTGTTTGAAAACAGTAATAGCTTTTGATATTGTTACAATCTCCGATTTGAAAAAAATATTTCTAGTATTTTAATATGCAGTATCTTTGACATTTAATTTTTCAAAGCACAATTTTCCTGATTTAAGAATATAGTAGGCTTTCTGAAATAGCAACATTTTGTAGAGGGTGCTTACAATTTTGTTTACGGGGGTAATGCCACTTCAAAAAATATTTGCGCGATGCTATCGAGTTTTTATAGAGGGCATCTTTTTGAATAACCTTCATGAACTGAAAACCTAAGTGTGGTGATATTCTTGGCAAAGCCGGATTAAAGCGCTAGTCTTAAATACAATCTGAAAAAAATCAAGGACGGAAAGAATAATGGAATAGTAACTGCGAAGAAATACAGACATTGTTAAAAAAGAAATTAAGGAAGGGCATTTCTTCGTGAAACTGTAGAGTTATGAAATGTCATTAATCGGCTTTTATACAATAAGACCATTTTGTCTTCTCTTTCTCTTCTAAGATAAGTCAGTTATGAAAAGAATATTGACTTGTTTTACAAACGTTTATTTGTTTACGCTATCAGCTCTGGCAAATTAAACTATATTCAATCAAATGGTTTTGCAATAGTGACTACTTCAGACACCAAATGCTTTTCTTTTGAACCCTAAATCTGCGGTCGTTCTCCGACTTTAGAAAGTGACTACTCTAATACTAAGACTGCTATATAATCAGTGAATGAGGTAGGACTTATGTTTTTTCTTATATCTTTTAACATGTCATATACCACATACAATCCAACCTAAGGCAGTAAAAGAAATATATTCCGTTATTCACAAAATAAAGTAAGAATAATATGTCAATAGTAAACAGTGTATATAATGATGATTGATGTCTGTTATATTGATAGAGAGTACTAAGACAGTACGTAACATCGTCAAGGGAACAAGAAATAAATAACAGATGAATGACATTTATCACAAAACAGTTAGGTATTTATTTGATCAATGTTGGCATTTGCCACTTGTATATACTGATGTTTTTAGGAATGGGTTAACACAGGTATGTATGGGTTTTTTAGCAATACAAGCACTAACATGGTTTATCTTATTTTATCCGTTGCGCCTCTTTGGTTCTTTTGCTTCGATTTCCAACCATAAAAGACAGATTACCGAATTGATGTGCGATAATAATTAAAGTAAAAGACAGATGACCGAATTGATGTGCGATAATAATTAAAGTCTTTCCTTTGCTAAGTCCAACAATGCTAATAAATTCCTAATCATTCATCGTTTCGACTAAGACATTCGATACACATGCCTTTAAATTTAAAGTAGGTCCATGCAGCTTAAAAAATCAACTTAACTCGGCATTTTAATAGAGTTAGAATTATCGTTAAGAATGATATTTGGTCCGTTTATAAAAAGACTGTTCTAAATCACTATGAATTCAATCCTTACACATTTACACAGTTAAAACGTAACAGTCTCATACTACTGGTTTAATAATCAGAGACATCAGTAAGAGTGGGCCCATCTTACTGGTGATTCGGAAAATACAGTGGCATAGGACTGATAATATTTTACTGTGTCTAATCTGTGTTGAAATTATGCAAATTATACGTTTTTATTTGATATTCAAGCATAGATATTCCGACATCGATATAATTCTTGCATAATGTTTCCAAGCTTATCATAGCATGGACATGACCCTCTCTGCGTGACAACTTTAGTATTATTGTTAAAAGCTTAAAGTATTAATAGACAATTTTTACAGTTTTAAATAAGACAAAGTTAAGTTATTTACAAAATGACTCCATAATACTCCCTAATGAATTGAATTGAATTGAATATACTGACATGAATGCAGTCTGGTAGAAGTGAGATTACTTACCACAGATATTTTAGGTAAGTCCTTGTCACAAAACTCCACGCTTTGGTATTCTGAAGAACAAAAGATAGGTATAACATTTCAAACTGATAATTAGGATAGTGTGTATATTTACCAACTTAACAATATTAATTACTCTATTCTACTATGAGAATTCATAACATGACACACAAGAAATATGAGGAAACTGACGTACATGTAAACCACACATAAACATCATATTGAATCATAACCCAGCGGAAAAAAAAACCACACATAAAAAAATGTAAAAATGTCATATATCTTCTGTTTCTTTTAGTTAACGAGAAACATTAAAAAATGTTTTTTAAAGTATTCAAATGATAATAAGACAACTGTTTCTAAACTGCATTAATTTCCATAGAGGTTATCACATATTAACTAGACAAGGTAACGTTGCTGTCCGTATGTGTGTCAGTCCGTATGTGTGAGAGTCCGTATGTGTGTCAGTCCTTATGTGTGTCAGTCCGTATGTGTGTCAGTCCGTATGTGTGTCAGTCCGTATGTGTGTCAGTCCGTATGTGCGTCAGTCCGTATGTGTGTTTTAACTTTTCAACCTCGAATGTTTGTAATGAGTAAGGGCGTTACAGCAAATGGGAAAAGCTTGTGTGATGTTAGGGTTACATTTTTGATTCATTTAACTTTATAGCAAACAAGCAATCGATTGTCGCATCGAGTTAAAATCTTGTTTTGTTAAATGTTAAGGTTGAGTGCGTAAGTCGATTAAATTCTTTGATGTATTAATCGAATAATCTTATCGGTATATGGCATAATTGAACGATGACACAGAACACAATTCCCTATCTAGATGGCCATCTTTCAAAATAAAACGCCACGGTTAAATACAATTTCTTAATATCGGTAACAAAGCGTGTTTAACTAACAATTTGAAAAAAGATTTTGTGCCTTCTTTCATAGCTTAAAATTGACGCGTAGCTAATGGGAAATTCGAGAAGGATATAAAAAGAAACAAATTACAAAATTTGCATATTTTCAGAACACTTAAACTTATCTAATCAGGTAATGGCACATTTTACGCAAATGTTCCTTTTTGTGTGGGAAATATACATAACTTTTCCTAACAGAAATAATGTCAACGGTCGTACGTATTGTGTTACCATGTTGGTTTTAATGACGGGGATAGGATTATTGTGTATTTAGCGAAACCCAGGTTATCCAATAGAATTTCTGACAAAATTTGTGTTTAAATTTTAAATAGAAATCACAATTTCAAAGAATGTATATAAGGAAATATAAGGAAATCTTTTAATTCACACAAAAATTGAATCTACATCCAGGTAACGTTACCCAAAATTGAGCATTCTCAACAAAATGGTTGTTATTTAAGTGTATTGTTTACGTAATTGTCATGCGCATTTAAATGCCGGTTACTTAAAATCGAATGAGGTAATCTTAAAGTTTTATGACTTCAAGCATACATTAATTTTTATGAAAAGTATTTGTATAGTCTTATAGTACCACTTACCAAAGTACGTCTTTCTAAAAAGATCCGTATATATGAGTAAATTATAATGGAGCTAGGAAAGTTAAAAACAGAGGGTCTATACACATTTTTTCTAGGAAGTTTAGATCGACATGTGATACTTTTCTTATAGTTTCATGTGTTGCAGATCGTGTAGCGATATTTATTTTTTTTATATAAAGCCTAATTTTTGCGTAATTGAAGATTAAAAATTGAGCCCTTGTCGTTGCGTTTTCCCGTCCTGCGTTTAGCCGTCGATGTTGCGTTTTCCGTTCCGGTGTTTTTGTGATAATTGGTTTATGTAAAAGAAATATTAAATAATACTCTCACCTTCTGTCCTAATAGGCAAATCTGTCTTACACGTTCGCAGAACGGGGCATCTACTAGTATGAGTAAATGAGTAATACACTTCTTTAATTATTACTTACTTTCTGTGAAAGGCTGTAAAGTTTTATTAATTGAAAATCACGGGGATTTTCGTTAACTCGATAAACCGGACTCTATTCAGAATCAGATTTTAAGACAGATTTTTGTTTTGTTCTGTTTTTAACATAAATTAAAAAATCTGACGAATAAAATTAAAATTAAATGTTGATAAAAATATTTCTCTGTTTTCTAAGATCAGCACTTTTTGGGCTAAACGTCAAATCAACGTAATTTTCGCGCACGCACAATATTACAAAACTGATTATTTATTCCTTTCAAAATTAATGCCAAATAAAAAGAGGTCGGGCTAGAAAGACTGTTGACAAAAGCTAAATTCAATCTAAACCAAATACAAATAAAAGTTATTTTTTCATATGGGAAAAAAGGGTTTCTCAGTATTATGCCAACGATGATTTGCATAGTGTCTTTTATCTTGCTTTATTGATTCTACAACAATGAAAGAAACTTTCTACAGTTGATTACATTTACAAGACCGTGCCAGACTATTATTTTCCGATAGTCCCTCTGCTATTTTCTCATCATCAACATCAGAAACTCTATACATCCGCCACATCCCGGCTAACCAATTTCTATTGGTCCTCAAGGAACCACGTGATCGCCTTTTCCATTTCTGTCTAGTGATCAATTAGTCTTGGAGATAACTATGTTAGTTTTATTGATTATGACCATGTTGGAACGTGTCACGACTTGGAATGAGGTCTGGAAACTGACTGAGATCTGACTCACATTTACTATAACGTAGTAGTAGTGTGTCAACAAACCAACATTTTAAGCTAATTTTGGTAAAAAGAAAATAAATTTTATAATTTCTGAATTTTATCGGTATTTTAAGATGTTTTTTTTATCAATTTTCCCCCTCTTAAATAGACAATAAGGAACACTAACTAAATTATTACAAGATATATTTGATTACCTTTTAACAAATAAAGAGTTCAACGCATCTGGGCTAGATGAATTATTGAATCAATCATTGTACTGATGACATTTTTGCGTGATTAGTTGTATTGATTGGCAGATCTTCATTGTTTGAAGAGTGTCTAGCTCATTTTATGTCCGAATACTTGCTTTTGCCATCTAGTACTTTTTTTATAACTCACGAATCTCTTCTTTTTGGTTGGATACTTTGGTTAACCGTGATGAATTGATTTGTTTGAACCAGAAGGTTGAAATAAATGTTTCAGTTATATATAAACTGTAGGTTAATATAAAAATAAAATAATGTTATAAGAATGCTGACATGTTACCATACAGAGAATACTGTATGTCCGAATTTTATTTTACTCACCAAAGTATCACCACCAGGATATACAAAAATAAATACACCTATGCAACCGTTATCTATATCCTTGAGTGCACTATATTCAACCTACGTCAATGCTCAATGCCAACCTACGCATTTTAAAAGTTTGAATTTTTAAATTCAGCTATTTAATTGACTTGATATTTGAAATGATGAGTATGGGTTATAATTTGACAGTTTACTTGGCAATATGAAATTAAAATTCGAACTTTTTACACTGGAATATAATTTGTTAGTTTATGTTGTAAATTTGAACTGGGTTGAACATTGAATTATCGCTAGTCACGCGTCTTCCTGTTATTCAACAGGCAACATGACATATCTACATCGCTAAAGGTCAGAAACCGTTTCATTTATAACTATTGACATTTAGAATACTTTAGACCAGCACCTACACCCGGAACCAGTGCACCCCGATACTCAATATGGCTCATCTAAACCTGTTCTCTAGGGACCTTGAACAAGCGCGTATCTAGGATTTCCAAATGGGGGAAGTGACGATATTTTATGGATGGGGACATTTTCCACCAGATGGGGGGGGGGGAGGGGGTGTGTACCAGGTCCCCCTAGATGCGCGACTGATCGTGTGTACTGAATGAGTAGTTCATAAAAAAAGTCAGTTCTTTCATTAAACTGCTTACTTTTAAGACTAATTGAGTTATCATAGTCATATTTGTTTTTTAGTACCTGTTATGCCTGGTAAAACCATCTATGTTTGGTTCTTTTTTTGTCCATATATTAGATTCATAGTTATAAATATATAAGTAACTTTCTTTAACAGTATCTGATCCGTTGTAATAATCAATTGCTTATTGCTCGTTTTGACTAATATACCAAACCGAGGCGTCCCACCATCCTTTTTGTGCATATGAGAGCATGTAAATACATTTAACAATTAATAAAAGTAATGATTTGTTTGGCCGGGATTTAAGGATCTATGCAAATTTACAGCCGCTCTCCAGAAAATAATGAAAACGGAGAATCTTTTTATGCATGTTGCATATTTATAGAACACGGCAGTTAAACTGAACACCAAAAATACAAACATGACCATATTGACAGATTCATATGAAACGGCAATCGAAATGCCGATATCACTAAATGACAGAATACGAGTTCCTCGTCTTTTGAAAATGAACACAATCCGGAAACAACCGTAAGATGATGGAAGAAAAATAACGCCATCAAATTAAGCGAAGAACACCAAGAAATTTCACAAATAGACAATAAATTAAAAGTCAAGAATCCGAAAACAATTCGAAATGAAAACAAGTCGGACAGATCATTTTGTACTGAGCCAAGCCATAACTAAATACACATTTAAAAAAATTAGAAGTCCATTAAATAAAAGTTCTAACGATAGATAGTAAGCAGACATGATCCCAATTTCTGCTGAACACCAAAAGGTACTTAATGATAATTATTAAAGACTAGAATTTCGGGTCGCTAAACGCTCCCTCAATTCGTCGTTTTGGTAGGTACGCCCTCTCTCCTTGCAATTTTATCATCACTCACATTCAAAAGTGTCAGAGAAAAACGCAAAATGTCCACAAAAACAATGAAATAAAACACGCATCAGCGTGGTCCCCGTGTTAATGTTTTAAACACCCGATACAGTGAATAACTCTATACTGATACCCCATACCCTATTTGAAAAACTTAAATACGCCTCTGCTTTCTACTACCCAGTACACACTGAACAAAACAGACTTTGCAAGTTCATTGATAAAAGATAAATCGGTGTGCACACAAGTTACCAAGTTGTCTTATTCGCGTCGGTGTTTCTCAATAAACTTGAACTTGAACTTGTGTCACCAGAATTAGAATAATAATTTGAATTAAAATATGTATTCATCCATATTGCATAAAAAATATATGGGTACAAAAAATAAATAACAAAAACAAAACAATGTTGATGTTTGCATTTTTAGCAAAATGCATTTTAAATCAAAAACCAAACTTATGAAAAGTAAGCACGATGGAAGTCCCACGTAATGAAATTAGAAAAAATGTACTTGCTTGCATCATGAAAGTAGTTACATTGTGTACTGTAAGTTACAATGAAAACAATACACAATGTTGATTAATATTTCAATAATTGTGCTTAGTAGAAAACATTGAAACAAAAGAAAACTTACTTAAACATGTAAATAATACAGAAAGTGATAGGAAACCGATAAAGGAACATGTTGAACAGAACGTAACAAAAAATAAAATAAAATAGAGTCAACACGGGAACAAAAGAGCACCGTTGTTATAGTGAGCTATTCTTTACAACAAAACGGATGCAGTGCGATTCAAAGCGAGTGTGTCGCTTACTACTATTATTGTGTAGTGAGCTGGGGTTTATCACGGGCCGTTATTGTCCAGGCCACAGGGTCGCCTTTCGATTATAGTAATAAATTCTCAAACATTTCCGTCTCCTTTTGACCAACGACCATTGGACTACTAGTTGGCGAATATTTTATTAGAATAAAATGATTTCTGAAGAAGTTTTCAAAGAATACATGATTTCCAAGTTGGTATAAATGTATTTTTCACAAGGGTTGGTTAAATTTTGTTTAAACCAGAACTCCGTTGATTGTTAGTGTGATTTGTAGGATACATGTCGGTAAGAAAGTAACAACATGTTGAAACGTCGTTTTCCAGTGGTGTTGTTTTGTCAAGGGTTTGCATTTAACTGAGAAAAATAATTATGCTTAAAAAATGAGCAACGCAAATAACGTTACACATCCATAATGACGACCATCATCGACGTCATTTGACACATAACCTGTCCCCTAAAAAGCAATTCCCACCATTGATAGTTTGGGTCACGACGACATGACCCCAATTTTGTCTACACATAAATAGGACTTAATGATGATTACTACGACAGGAGGAAAAAATAAATGGCATGAATGTATTTTGCTTTGTGTTAATCTGTATCTAAACAGAATTACACTAAGAGATGATTGTAAAGTGAATTATCTATCACGATACAAAATCATTGCTTTTGTGTATGATTTGTTACGAGTCGGAAAGTAACAATTTCTTGTTAGAAATATTGTTATACTTGAAACAAATGTATAGCACAAATAACGTTACACGTCCTTAATGACGGCACACAATGACGTCAATGAATTAACTTAGCCGTTGCGTGTTTGAATGGGATAAATTGAAATTATCCTTTTGGACATTGCCCATGAATTAATAATAATGATAATAATCATCATCATTTATCCCAAACTATAAAAAATACAACCATTTCAAAGACTTGATTATAGACAAAATAGTCTTCCGAAAGATTCCGAAATGAAAACAAGTCGGACAGATCGTTTTAAACTGATCATTAGAAGTTAGATATCAACGTAGTTTGTTCTTAAACCAATAAAAGCTACGATAAAAATGACTAAAAGACACCTTATTCCGTTGAATAGCAATTACAACCATTGATAGTTTGGTTCACGACGACACGATCGACACTTCGTCTATACATCCAAAAATACTTAATGATGATGATGAAAGAAAGATATGATTTAAGAAGAGAAGGAAATAAACAAAGAGAAAAGAAAAAGGAATAATGAGATCATGTGTACAGCAGTGAAACAAAAACACTGTCTCAGTGAATATAGTTGGAGGATCGAGGTTTCCGATTAAGAAGTTTTGGAAGAATGGCATGTTTTCTAAGTTGGTAGTATGAATGTATTTTAATATGATTTTTAAAACCTTTGTTGAATACAGAACCGAATAGAGATGATATCAAAATTACCCATGACATGTAAATTCGTTGATTTTTGGTGATTTGTGAGATACATGTCGGTAACAAAGTATCAAAGTCTTGAAAGGTCTCTATTTGGTGGTTGTATTTTGTCAATGGTTTGTATTGAATTTAATAATATAATTTTACTTCAAAAATGAGTAGCGCAAATAACGTTAGACATCTATAATGTAAATGATTAAAGAGAAATTAATAAACAAAGAGAAAGAAAAAGAAAGAAGAAGAATAAGGTTAAGTGCGCAGCTGTTAAATAACAACACTGTCATAGTGATAGAGTAGCAGGATTGAGGTTTCTGTTGAAGACATTTTCAAAGAATTGCATGACTTTTAAGTTGATAAAAATGTTTTTTCATATGATTTATTTAAATGTTTGTTTAAAGGCGAAGCGTTTAGAGATGATAACTTAATTACCCATTACGTATAAATTCGTGTATTTTTTATGATTTGTTAGATACGTGTCGGTAACAAAGTGCAACATATTGAAATGTCGTTATCTGGGGTTTGTATTGAATTTAGAAATTGTGTAACATAAATAACTTTACCTATCCATAATGGCGGCAATCAGTGACCTCAATTGGCACATAATTTTCCCCCTAAATAGCAATTCCCACCATTGATAGTATGGGTCATGGCGACTTAACTCCACTTGCCTACGCATAAAAAGAACTTAATGATGATTACGACGAAAGAAGGAGAGTAAAAAAGTAATAAGAAGGAAAGAAACAAAGAGAGAAGAAAGAATAATAATGAGATAAGATGTTCTACAGCTGTCTAATAATAATACTGTCTTAGTGATTGATATATTTTATGGTTGATAGATCGAGGTTGCCGAAGCAGTTTTTTTTAAGAATGGCATAATTTCAAGTTGGCATGAATATATTTTGATTGATTATGGTGGGGAAATATGTGTCTAACCAGAACCGTTTAGGGAGGATTGAAAAGTGAATACCTATGAGGATGTATATTCGTTGCTTTTTTGTGTGATTTGTAATATACGAGTCGAGAACAAAGTAACAATTACTATAAACTTTGTTATCTGGTGGTATTTTAATTTTATTATAGAAATATTCTTATAATTAAAATAAGTGGTTAGCGCAAATAACGGCCAGCATTGGCGTTAAGGAATTCACTTAGCCGTTGCGTGTTTGAATGGGATAAATTGGAATTATCCTTAGAGACATTGCTTATATATTAATAATGATGATAATAATTATCATCATTCGTCCATCAAACTATGAAAAATAACTTCAAAGACTGGTGGATAGACTAAGTACAGTCACAGCTCTTCTGGATGTCTGGTATCTTTTTTTAAAAGGACCAAACTTGTAAATCTATTTTATTAAAATACATATCTTGTTTTGTTGTATAACATTTATTTACACACATCAACATTCGATAAATATATACAAAAACTAGAAAAATGAGTACTCGTAGAGAGTACAACTACGCGCATCAGATACAAAGGGACATAACTATGTCAAAACTGTTTTGTTTTCAAAATATTAAGCTCCAGCTTTTAGGGACCCGTGAATTAAGCCTCTATGCAAAATTTCAGATTTCTATCTTTGACGATGGCTTAAAAAATTAACAAAGACATATAGCAAAATACTTAAAAGGGCCATAACTTTGTTTTTAAATTGATTATTCAAATAATCTTGAAAGCTAGTGTTAAATAGTCACTAGAAGGGTCTTTTTGCAAGATTTCATATTCTTAACCCTTAATGTGACCACAGTGTGTTTTTGCCAAATTAACAAAGATTATATAGCAAAAATACTCAATAAGGGCCATAACTCCGTCAATTTTTCACAAATATTTCTGGATTTAAATAG